>JAQMYJ010000037.1:32571237-32593872 GCA_030014305.1 Clarias laeviceps
ATTAGGATGTTTAAGTTTAGTTAAAGTTTATACTATGACTTAGTCACACAGTCACTTAAATGTATTTGATTTGAGGTTTTATGCCAGAATATCCCTCAATAGCCTAATATGTGTCTATAAAGAGTCTCTGTTTCAACTATAGTGATAAGCAATATCGTGAGTAAAAACTCCCTTTATTTCTCTAGACTGTATAATCCCCTGCTACACTAATGCACTTATCCCAGAGTTTCACTCGTGCTTGGATACCATCAAGGTAAGAAATTTTCTCAGTATGACAAAGCAATGATCAGAGTCCTTGCTTCACATCTGGGGCACAAATTCAAATATGTGGAAATGGCTTAGACCGTGTTCAAATCCCAGCCGAGTTTCTGTAATGTGCAAGTGGTGTTCATGAATGATTGGGTACAGTTTCCACAGATACTGTAATTGTGTCTCATCTGCAACTTGACAACAGGTTCTATGGCTTCATTCACAAGAAACTTCATCACAAGTCCCAGTTCGACTTGAACACCCCTGTAGTTTGTTATGATTGTTAGATTCCATCTTGATCCCAGATCCACTGGCTTGCTGTTTCTACCAATTTAGCATTTGCTTGTGTTTATAAGCCTTCCAAGTGCAGCTACAGCATCAGGACTGCTTATATTATTCATATATAATGTTTACATATCCATGGCGGCATGGTGGAATACCATGGTTAGCACTGTCGCCTTGCACCTCTGGGTTCGATTCCCACCTCGAGGTCTGTGTGAATGGAGTTTGCATTTTCTCCCCGTGCTTGCTGGGTTTCCTCTGGGGATTCCAGTTTCCGTCCACAGACATTAGGCTAATTGGTGTTACCAAATTGTCTGTAGTGTGTGGATGAGCGTGTGAGTGTGTATATGTGTTTGTGCCCTGCGATGCATTGACACCTCATTTAGGATTTACCCTGCCTCGTGCCCCAAGTCTCCTGGGATAGGCTATAGGCCCCCATGACCCTGTATACAGGATAAAGTGGTATAGACAATGAGTGAGTGAGTGAGGTAGTCGACATATCCTTTTGTTTCCCTTGTCAGGTCAAGTAAAATACTTTTGTGAACATTATTTTTGTTATTTTTTTGCTGTTTTTATCATGAAAAAAGTGATTTTTGACATAGGCATAACCAAATATGTTCTTATAGGAAGGTTTGTCACAATAATTCATGAGAATAGAAGATGTCTGATTTTTTTCAATTGACCCAGACACATGCAAATTGAGCTTCATAAGGATCTCAAATGCTAAAAAAAAAAAAAAAAAAAAAAATCTAAAAAAAATAATAAATATCTCCTGGAGCCATGGAGCTTGACATATATGTTTCAAATCCAAGTAGAGACATTTACATGGCGTCTTCTATACGATGCTTTTCTTTGATGAAAGGCTGAACAGCAATCTGTGGCTTAGTACACACATGTAACGTATCAGTGTAACGTTTGGAAATCACATTGTAGGCCTTAAATCAGACTTCACCTTATTTCCAGCAGACGTTTATTATAATCCATACATTTAAGCCTAGCTCAGAGTGCTATTTCATTCAATGTTCTGGATCAATCATTCCAGCAGAATATCATAGTTTTGCTGTTTTCTATACAAGCACAAACGGTTAAAAAAGGCGAGGTATGGTACATCTGTATCCCTTTAAATCATATTGGTTAACAAAAGCCTGACATTCCTGCTATATTTGGGATTTTGGTCTCAGAATCTGGAATGGACTTTTTAGGTGGATTTCTTCCCAAAGCCACAGTAAGGCTTAAATCAAGGGACTGAAACATATGGAATTGGTCAAAACTGAACAATTTAGTGATCAATGAATGACACAACAATAAATGGTAAAATGGGGTAATTATTTTTGACAGCAAAATGAAGTCTGTGATTAAAAAAAAAAAAAAAAAAAACTTATTAATTTGGAGAGAACAAATCCAGAACATTTTTAAACATCAGTGTACAAGTAAGTAAACATGTAAAATTTGTTCATATTACAGTTCAACTCTCGGGAAATGTGGTCCTTCACTTCATGTGTAAGACTATGAAAGACAGTCACTGGAATGTTAGATACACACTGATCAGCAATAGTATTAAAACCATTAACATTAAAACCACCTAGATTTTGTGTTCCCCCTGTGGTGGCTCTGGCCCCTCATACATCCAGTTTCTGTTCTTTTGGCTGCTCCCATCAAGGGTTACCACAGCAAACCATCTGATCCGCACACACGACTTGGCTCTGGTGTTATGCCGGATGCCCCTCCCTATGCAACCCTCCTCCCAGTTTATCGAGGCTTGAGACGGACACTGCATCCAGTGGCTGGGATTTGAACCCAGGCCTTCCGCATGGAAGGCAAGAAACGTACCACTGAAAAACCATCCAGTTATCCCTATAAAAGACTGTGTCTGGGTTAGTTTCACTTACTTGGTTGGTTTAGCCAAATTGTTGTTGGGTTTGGGCAAAAGTTGACTATCTTGGTACGTAACCACATGAAACAAATAATTACGCAAAGTGTTTACTTGAATTTGAGTCTAGTGATTTTGTAGGTCCATCAGGATTGTCAAACAATTCACATCCAGGTTTGGCCTTGTCATCAAACTGGACCACGGGAGTACTGATATTGTTTAGTATTGATGTGCAGTATAATCAGCTACAGCTGTCTCCTGTGCAGAGGTTGGGAAGTTAGGAGACTGCAACTATCTAGAGAATTCATAACACGTTACATACTTTGATTTTGCTGATGTTTTCCAATTCTAGAGTGTGTATCTGATATTCTCTTGTTGGAACAGGAGAAAAACAGGGAACGCTGTTGCCTGTTTGGTGAACAGAGGGTGGGTCAAAGGTTTGACACGAATCAGCAGAAATGTTGCCAAAACATTGCTCCCCACCCCCCTCCCGCCCCCCCCCCGTCCAAAATGTTTGTACAGAATGCCCAAATTATCATTATTCGAGAACTGTGAAATTTAATTTCTTATCTATAAATATTCTAACTTTCAGCCAGTCTCTTTTTAATTAACATTCCTGGCAACAAACACACAGAGGTGATTTTTTTTTTTCCGCCCCTCTTCATTCCCTGACAAATTACCACGGTTCTTTTGGCTGGCATGCAGAAGAGGGAAATAAATAGAGATCGCATTGCTGCTTTGCCATGGCAGATGAAAAAAAAAAATGTATTGTGGGTATGTCACATATTGTTAAATATGTTTCGGTGGAGCGGAAGGTTGAGCCGTTTCAGCCAATTTTACATTAGAAATCAGTTCCAGTGTTAAATTAGAATTATATCCTGTTATGTTTGTTTGTTAATTTCTTTTGGGGGGGTGTAGCATAATACTGCCAGATGCTGTCGCATTGCAATGTTTTAATAAAAATATCAATTATGATATATTATATTACGAGATATACAGTAGTATTAATAATTATATTGAAGACAACTCTGTTTAATTATGTCAAAAAAAATGTTGATAAGATACAGATTTTATGATTTCAACCTTCAGCCATGCCTGATAAGACAAGATATCCTGACCCAGATTGCCTTTTCTTTAATGGCTGCTTGTACCTGAAGACATTTCAATTTAACCAGACGACATAGCATGAGAGAGAGAAAGACAGAGTGAGCAATTCTCTTTTTTTTCCCCCTCCGTCTTCTTTTCACCTCCTGAGGTGTCCTGGCTTTTGATAATAATTCAGCAGCCTTGTTTCAGCACTAATCAAAAGTCAGCGAGGGTGTTGAGAGGAAACGGCGGCTTTCGTGTACTTTCTCACCTTCCAGCATGTCAAGGCAGGAACACGATCCTTCACTGGCCTTTGCAAACCAGCAGGGGAAAAAAAAAAAAAAAAACTTGCACGCACACGCGTGGTCCCATGTATGAAATTACTATTTGAGGAGAGAGAATGGCAGTCAGAATGGGAAATAGAAATGGGTGTCTGCATGCGAGTCCGTGCCCAATCACTTGAACAGCGCACTTGAAGCGTGAGCAGCAGAGGCCAAATAATGACAAATCTCTCAGTCTCTAATGGGAAGCAGTCGTTTGGCTCTTTTGGACAAGTGTTGCACACCTTCAAGTGCGGTGAATATATTTGCAAAGGAGAGGGAGTTTTGCATATAGCATGCAGGCGTGTCATTGAGTTATTTTACATCATGACTTGGTGCCGGTCTATTAAAGCAAATTGGAGTCCTAGCAAGTTTCTTGTTTCTTTTTATTTCTAAAAATGTTGCTTGGGAATAAATAAATGGGCAGGAAATAAAGTTTGGAGTAAAGTTTGTGAATCAGTGATCTAACACAGATGTGCATCTGAAATTCTAGAGAATTTAGAGATGTAAATTAATATGAATATATGATTGAGACTTAACATCAGCCATAATATTAGGACCACTGACAGGTTTAGTGAGCAACATTGATTAATAATTACAGTATATACCAGTAAACTGGTGACAGGACCATGGGCACCCAAGGCACACCCATTTGCATAGGGACCAAATACCAGCTTGCCTGGTCCAATCTCACAGAAAAGCAATGCTGGCCTCAGTAGGAAGGCACCAGAACACCCTGCCACGCATGGGGCCCAGCAGGCAAAGAGCACAGGGCTGCCAACACAGGCTTCAAACTCCCCAGATCCTAATCGGAACAAGCACCGATGGGAATCACTGGCGAAACAAGAGACCCCACCCCACAACCCAAAGCCACCAACGGAACCACTGCTAACATTTCTGTGACAGATACCACGGGTATTGTTGAGTGATGCCCAAAGGGGACAGAGCTGGTCTGGTGGCACCAAAGGAACCCAAAAGTTTTAATCTGTGTATATATGTAATTAATTTATATAATATAGAAAATAGTGCACAATTTAATTAATTCATTCACATATTCCAGCTTGTTAGGTAGTTGTGGTCAAAGTCTAGGGTCAGCCATGATATAGTACACCTGAAGCAGATAGAGTTAGGGGCCTGGCTCAAGGGACCAACTGCAGCAACATGGTGGAACTGGGGCTTGAACCACCAACCTTCCGATCCTAACCAAGAGCCATAACACGCTAAGATACCACTCAACCTGCTTTAAATTAAAGGTGCACCTTAAGGCTGGGATCCTAAAGGATGCAAGAATTAAACAAAGTACTAAAACAATCCTATAGCAAAAGAAGAAGGAAGAGGAAGAGCAAGTTCCTCGTTCTGTGTAACGAACAACTTTTAGTCAAAGAAATAATTAAGTGAACAGGCCGCAAAAAAAGGACGTCCAGTCTGCCTCTGAAGTAGAAAAGGAAAGGGTTTGTGCTTTGTAGTCTAATTGTGATCACAAAACCTGTTTTGAAAGTCTGTCGTCTTTCATTTTACTTTGTCTGCATGCAATTAAAACAGCCTGAAAACACCATCCCTGTAATGGACCCGACCTGAATCAGAATAAGAATCCACCACATTAAGGTAAATGAGAAATATGAAATAGTGGATTTATTATTTATGTATTTATCACATACTTATCACATACAATCTTTTATGCTTTGGGAAATAGAACTAGCTAATTCTTTTAGGATAAAAAAAAAAAAAAGGAGTGGCCACTATTTGTAGACCAGAGACACTCAAGCAAGGTAGCTGAGGTTGTCTAGAACCCATTTTTTTTAAACCATTCTGTTTCTAAAGGTGTACGGCTTACTGTATAATTACCTTAAAGAAAGGAAGAAAGAAAGAAATCAAGTCCTTATAGGCGGGTGACATCCGACTTCAGGTGTAAATACAAATAAGGCATGGATATTTAGAGCACTAAAAAGATAGATAGAGTAATTGTGCAACATTCTGTATATCCATCATCCATCCATTTTCCATCCATCACTTATCATTTGTGGGGTATAAGGGGTCTTGCAGCCTATTCCAGGGAACTTCGGGCACACAACGCAGGATCCTGGATGCGTATTTCACAATCTTTCACACACTTCAGGCAATTTGGAAACACCAATCAGCCTACACCACATGTCTTTGGACGGTGGATGGAAGCCCACAAAGCACAGGGAGCCCAACCCTGGAGGTGTGAGGAGCTAACTGCAGTAACCACTAAGCCACCATTCCACACATCTCTACAATAGATATTTGCAATGGTAAGCCATGGAAAGAAAAAAAATAAGTGCCCAAGGAAGTTTTGTGAGTCGGTGGAATAAGAAAAACCTCTGAGCTAATGCTTTGGCCTTGATTTGCCAGGATAAACCAATCTTTAATTTAGCTAGGCAGACAGGTCAATTAAAGCTGTTTAGATTTGTGGGGCAAAGAATGACAAATTAATGATTTGATTATTAGGGGGGGAAAAAGCGCCAAAGGGTTGGGGAAAGGGAAGTCAGCAAACACATCCTTACAAAGGGCATCATATTGCTGAGAGTGTGTTAATGTGTAATTAAGCACAAAACCTTTAAACTCCCTGTCCCTTGGGATTCATTAAACATACCCGAATCTGCATTCTTAATGATTCAATTTGCTAGAAGTTTTATTAGAAATTGTGAATTTACAAGCCGGTATTTATTTGATTCGACTTACAAAGGAGCGACATTAAACTGAAAACATGTAAGGATATCATTACAGTTTCTTCTCACACACACACACACACACGCACACACACACGCCCTGACCCCACCCCTACGTGACATTATTTAAAACTTAAATGAAAGTAATTTGCTTGTTCGACCACATAAAGTGTCCTCACAGTTTGCTCAGCTCAGTGTACAGTACTCTTAGCGAAAGAAGAGGAAGTGCAAGCGTTGCTCCTAGTTCTGTGTAACAAACAACTTTGAGTCAACAAAATAATTACGTGAACAGGCCACAAAAAAGGATGTCCAGTCTGCCACTGAAGCGGAAAATGAAAAGGGTTTGTGCTTTGTAGTCTAATTGTGATCACAAAACCTGTTTTGAAAGTCTGTCATCTTTCATTTTACAGCAGTTTGTCTGCATGCAATTGAAACAGCCTGAAAACGCCGTCCACATTGTATTGAATTTACCACATTAAGGTGAATGAGTAATATGAAATAATGGATTTATTTATTTATTTATTTATATCACATTCTTATCATATATATCGCTTTTTTCCTGTACACAGGGTCGCGGGGAGGATCCCAGGAGGGTGCCAAGAAACACAAGGCAGGGTGTGTTGGATGGGTTGCTAATCCATCGCCGGGCTCACATACTCCGATACAGATTATGGGCAATTTTGGAACACCAATTAGCCTAATCTGCAGGTCTTTGGGCTGTGGGAGGAAACTGGAGTACCCGGAGGAAACCCACCAAGCCTGTGGAGAACATGCAAACTCCATAAGCACAGGAATCGAACCTGGACCCTGGGGGTGCAAGGTGACCTTGCTAACCACTACACCCTGTGCCACCGTATTTATTTTTTTTATTTAAATACTAGCCCTGTTGAGATCCTCCCATAGAGAGGGATGTCATAGTAGGTGCCTGGCACCTATGTTATGATATCTATCACATAGTTGCCAGACCGAAAACTCATGCAGCAGGTAAACAATGCTGAAGGCACACAAAATATGCAATAGTCTCCTTTGGAAAGTTAATATTGAGTTGTGTCAGTATCATGTAGAACGTCTCCTCTGCAGCAGAGGTACATTTTGGTCTTGCTTTCCTGGGAAGGTCTTCATGAGATCCAGTTTCTTCATGGTGCTTGATGGGTTTTACAAATTCATTATTCTACTGTATATTGAACAATCCAAACTTGACAAATAAATAATCCAAACTTGTGAGAGATAATTAATCCAAACATGGGTCCAAACATTTAAAATTTTTTCTTCCATACTTTTGACTGGTAAAAGTTACAGCACAGTGAAATATTTTTTTTTTACATAGCACAGCTTGTTAAGAAATTTGGGTCGGGGTTAGCCAGGATATAAAGCACACAGGGTTGAGGGCCTTGTCCAATGCTCACCAGTTCAACCTACTGTAGCTCATGTTGGGGCTTGAACCTTCTACATTCTGCTCAGTAACCCAGAGAAATGTGTGAGCCAAAAAGAAAAATACATGTGTGCATAGTGAGTTTGCTTATTGCAAATATTATGTAATGCAACTTAAAGACGAAAAAAAAAAGTTTTACACCAACACATGGAGTTAGGAGTGGCGATAGAATATACTTTGGAGGTGCAAATTTTGGAAGTACAATTTTAGTTCAGTTTCTCTTTTAAGACATCCACGAGTCTCCAGTGTGCATGTTCATTTTTTTTCTATATATATATATTTTTTTTAAAGCAGGGATATTTTTCCTCATTTTTGTGTTGGCCAGGGCTTTAACAAGCAAACTGGAATTCTCAGAGACAGTTTAAGGAATGGCAAAATGCATTATCTGAGCAGTATTTCATCTCGAGCATTAACAGACAGTGTAGATCTGAGACCTGTGTTAAACCTGTTGAAGAAATAGTAAAATATGGGACCTTTAAACATAGCTGTTATATTAAGAACCTGCTGTTCAGATAACTCCATCAATTCAAGCAGTCATCACTAAGTGATACAGTAGTTGTCCACAATGACCTACTTTCATGCCAGTGGTTATTGCTGTTGGGGACATTATATTGGAGAGGACCCCAAACTCTGGTAAACTTCAGGCACACACAGGTGCATAATACAAGCATGAATTTGTGATAATGAATTGTAAAAAATGTTCATCTTTCCCATGTTTATCACAATCATGTTATAAATGAAAGGGATGGAAGATCTACATGTGGGAAAATTTCCAGAACATAAGATGTTAAAGAATCTGGTGACATTACACAGTGTTAGAGCAGCAGGGTCGCAGAGTGTCTTATGTGTGTATGTGGGGGGTGAACAGGGCGAGTGTTGGGTGTGGGGGCTGTGCCACAGTCAGAGACCGAGCCTGCGCAGTTCGAGCCCCTTTCCAAGAGCCGCAATCAGACGGAGGGGATGAAAAGGCTGATTTTCTGGGAATTAGCATGATAAGCGAGAACACAAAATCAATCCCTGTCCTTGTGAGGCCTCCGCTGATTGCTTTGAACTGTCAAAAAATGGCAGAATCAAATCGAAAGTGCTGGAGGTTACGGGAGTGATTTGTTCAAGAGGAGATCGCTCGAGCAATTGACACAGCTCTTGAGACAATAATTGGGTTATCAAAGAGAAAACAGTTCAAGTACCACAGGGGTGAAGCCTTATTTGCATTGGATTTTCATATAGGCCAGCACACACACATACACACACCTCCATCCCAAACTCTCCATTTCATACACCCAGGGATTTAAAACTCTTTGGATTGCATCGTTATCACAGAAAGTTTGGCACCTCACCGCAACTTATGGTTATCAAACCAGAGGGAGTTATTTGGTGAATGTATTTGGTTTTTACTGTAACTTTAAGTTTTTTTTAGATGTATAATGTGAAGAAATCTTATACAACAGCACCTCAGTTTCCTCAGTGTTGCATACCATATTTCCAAAATGGCTTAATATATCTTTTTCGCTTGTGCTATGTTCCAGCAAAGCAGAGCTCAACCACTAGCACAATATATTTTTTTCCAGCCCAAACACTGAATGATGAACTCTTAGCATCAGAGCAACTGCCAGAACCAGTACTGAGATTCTTACCAAAGTCATCTGATGATACACTGGATGGTTCTTGCAAATGAACCAAAGAGTAGCAGGTTGACAGTTCTAGGATTTGAAACCATGATTTGTCAATCAATTATTCAATCTCTTAAATGTGTAACCAATACTGTTAATCTCTGTAAAGTAATGTTTACTATGTTGTTGAGATCTAACATAATCTTTAATGGTTTCTACAGTGGAACAAATCAAAGAATCCATTAAGGTATATTTGAGTGCCAATATTGTACATACAGGGTTTAAAAGAATTATGGACATCATACCTAATATTTATTTCAGTGTCCCTTATCAACTTTTTTTCTTTGCTTTACTTGTGCCATGCACCAACTCCACTGGCAGCAAAGCAGCCCCCAAGCATGATGCTACCACCACCAAGCTAAACACTTACAGTAGCAACCCATTAACCTACAAATCCCACATTCTTGGGGTTAAATGTCTCATATTCAGACCTCAAAAATATAACTCTGATAACAAACATTTCTTCAAAAGACCTTTTCTTTCTCCATGTGATCAAGGTTTAGTCAAGCTTGAAATTATGGATTTAAGAGCAATGGCTTCTTTCTTTCTGTCAGTGGTGATGTAAATCTGGCCTGACTGTAGACAGTCACACTGGTGTTTCAGAAGAATTGTGTCTTGGTGGATCTTGAGTTGTTCCTGACCATTTGAACCATTTTCCTCTCAGCTGAATGTGACAGTTTTGGTTTTTAAGACCTTGGCAACCGGTTTCCACCTCCCAGTACCTTATACTTACATACAATTGTTTGAATTGATCTTGCAATCTGCTTATCTTGCAAAAGTTTAGAAATGGATCCAAGATATATTCCTGGCTTGCATAAGTCTATCATCCTCTTTCTCAGATCTGCCCTTAGCTCCTTGGACTTTGCCATTATATGGTGTCTTAGTCAATTCAGTAAGTGTTTTGTTTTATTTTGGCACAGAAAAACTATCAGCTGTAGACAACTATGATCACTAATAGAAAGCTGAGAGGCTTTTGGATTTGGCAAATTAAAGAACATTTCAGTACTTTCAGCACCACTGTTGTATGTGGTGAAAAAAAAAGACCAGTGAATACAAGAAATCATTGAAATGCCTTACAATTCATGTCTGTGATGTGTGTATGTACATTTTTACCAGAATTGTATATAAAAGTGAAACCTCTTTTCTATACCCATTGTGACTGTTTAAGCTGATAAGATTGTAGCTATTATTTACAGGAGCAATGGTCTTAATTGCAACTAACACATTTATTTTACTGAATTACAAATGTCTACAATAAACATTTCTTCTGAAATTTCTAAGATTGGTCAAATCATGTGTAAGAGCAAGCACTGGTCAAAATTCCTTTGGAAATGGGCAGGGGTGGGATCAGAGGAATGGAATAAAAATAGCGCCAATGCTTGAAATGTTGAAACAGGTTAAGAGATTACAGCATGATAGTGTTCATACTTTTTTTTTTTTTTTACAACTTTTTTCAAATCGAACATCAAAATGAACATAATTCAGTTCCATTTAAATTTGTTTTGCTTGTTAGATTTCATAAAAATGGTCTCATGAGGCCAGACTGTTCCATGGCCTCTGCCCTCCTTTAACCTACAAATCCCTACAATCCTACATTATTGCAATGTCTGTATCTGAAATCTGAAACAAGTTCCAGTACCTGGAAATTTACTTTGATTTAAATGTATGCCGCATGCACTTGTATATGACCCTACATAAAGGATGCATGCTAAAAGCACAAAAAACACTTTTGATGGTACCACCCCACCAACAAGAAAAGTTATTGTTTTGTACATTTACCGTATTCCTCAGTGTATCAGCTCGTGCAAAGAAAAAACAATCAAAGTATCGGTTAACTTTTGCTTCTTTAATGGATCACTTATTGCTATTGAGGTGTAGATGTACAGTACTAAGGAAGGCTTGAGCATGAGGTGCCTTAATGGAACCACTGCTCATGTGGTCACAAATTAATTAAGTAATTAATTTTTCCTCTTTTTTTATGCTGGATTTTAAGTAGATGGGGCAGCGGAGCAATACTAAGGTCACAGTTAGCTGATGCCCAACCAATCCTGATTCATCTAAGATCTAAGGGTATATGGATCTGGCAGTGCCTACTGGTTTGCCTATAAAGAGTGTTAAGTTACAGTGTGTTTGTGTATGTGTGATCTATATATCACACAAGACTGGGAGGACAAATGTACAAAATGTACATTCAAAATGTGACAAGAACTACTTTACAGAGTTCAGTTTTCACTTCATGGCTGTTTTTCTGTGTGAGCGTGAGTTATTTTTTTCTTTTTTTTCTTTAAAGCAAGTAAAACATGATGCCAATTTACACTGGCATTTGTTCGTGTACTTTAACATGTGCACACACAATCAGGAAAATTGCAAGTCCTGACTTCAGCAGACAAAAAAAAGTGCTAACAATAGATGAATTAAAGGTTACCAACAATATATGATGAATGTCATACCACAGCAAATTACTGAGAGAAAAGTCCTAATGAAGGCGTTTGCAGAAAAACCAGAGGCCAGTCAATAATTAGAGGTGCTACGCTTGTACTCGCTGTCTCCCGACTTCCCTCTTGGCTGTTTTTCCAACACTTTAATTGCACAGGTTAACAATATGATTTCTCTTATGTGGTTTGACTGATGCAAGGTGTGTGTGTTTAAGTTTAATGAAAAGTGAACAATACAGTATCGTTCTTATGATTAACCTGGAAGTTAGCAGCACATGTTTAACTTTGTGTTTCAGGGAGATTCAATGATTGTGGTGCCATTTGATTGAATGATTGTGGTACCACCATCAGCATGTGAATCCAATTGACATCTTGTGCTTAAAATCTTCTTTCCCATGAGTCATTCAATTATCTCTGTGGAATATTTATACTATTCTCACATTCCCTCACCTTTTCCTTGATGACACTTTGCACATTCTTGGAATTCTCATGATGTAATCTCCTGATATGATTTTCCAGTCCTGTAGGAGTTGCCATATGCCCATTTAAAATGAAATCACCATTTGGATGATTACATATAAACAAATACCTAAAAGCATTTGATTGGATAATTATTGCAGTGTTTAATATATTTACGATCCTAATAAATGTAGGGTGTTGTTTCTCATTTCTTAAGATGAAACATGTTCTCTCTGTAATGGACTGTTCTCTCTGTTGAGGTCAGGAAAGCGATTCCGCTCCCTGAAGACCAACACAGAGAGACTGAGGAGGAGCTTCTTCCCGCAGGCAATACGGTCTCTCAACCAGGTTAACACACAGTACTGATACATTTTGCACATACACACATATGGTTTTGCACTCACTGTGGACATTCTGGACATTCACTTACACTAGTGGCCACTGCACAACTACCATTCGTGGACATTAGTTAAATTACCCAATTCCCCCGATCACTAGTCACTTTAAATATGTCACTTTCAAGCATATTTGCACCCCCCCTGGACGCTCTGTTACCCGGATGCACAAGACACTTTAAACACTTTAAATATGTTATGTTTCCATTTATATTCAATCTATATATTCAACTTCATTCCCACACAAATGTCCATAAAATTCCATATATCTATATTGTACGGCTGTTCTTATTTTTCTATATTTTTCATATATTTTTCTTATATTGTATATTCTGTATAGCTGTATAGCTGTCTCATATTTTTTCTATTTTTCCCCATATTTTTCTTATATTTTATATTTTGTACTGTACTGGACAGTTATGTTATTTTATTTTAATTTAATTTTTTATTTTATTCTTTCTTAGTTAAATTTCCCTTCTGTTTGAATTTTTTTTATATTTATTCTCTATTCTTTAGTCTTTTATTTTAAGGTCTTTTATTTTAAGGTCTTTTATTTTAAGGTCACGAGCAGTTGTCTAAGCATTTCACTGCATATCGTACTGTGTATGACTGTGTATGTGACAAATAAAATTTGAATTTTGAATAGAATATGTACCCCATGGTTGTGTTGAGGTGTTTCACAAGGGCCACAGTATTGACCTGCATTAAGCAAAGAAAACAACTAAGGTATTTGGGGTAACCAGTCCGATAGACTTTTCTATTATTAAAACCTGCAAGGATTGGGCGAAACCATCAACTGCAACAAAGACATGTGGTTGAAAAAAAATCACAAATGAGCATGATTGGAGATCTCTTCAGTACTTGGTGGTGTGGTTTCTTGAAATTCAATTGAAAAAGAACTTACAGGATTGGAACTAAACAGCTGAATGGCCATGAAAAAACGCTTGTTAGTGAGACTCGTCAGAAAAAAAGCTTCCCTTTGTTAGAGGCTTTGGTACAATGGAATATATTTACTATTGTTTTTAAGTGTAGAAAATTGTCAAAATAAAGAAAACCCCTTGAATGATGTCCAATCATGTCCAAACTTTTGATTGATATTGTGTATATACATACATTAATGGGAAAAATAAGGCATGTAGCACTGAGGCCTTGGACCTCCAGGGTCGAGGATTCGATTCCAACCATAGTCTGTGATTTCCAAAGACTTTCAGGATACATTCATTTTCCAAATACCCTAAATTGTGCCCTGCAATGAATAGGCACCCTGTCCAGCATGTATCCCGCCTTGTGCCCCAAGTCCCCTAGCATACAGTAGGCTCCAGGCTTCCCATGACCCAGTACATGATAGGCAGTATAGAGAATGAGTAAGTAAGAGTGAGCATATGTACAATTTTTTTTTTTTACCCAAAAGAAACCAACATTCAGAAACCAGGTGTGGGAAAATGAGAGTAATTATCAGGCAGGTGTTACTAATGAAATGTGCAAATTTAGTTAATCATCAAGACGTGTGACTACCCCTTTAAGATCATTAGTATGTCATTAATATTCTCCTCCTCTTAGCATGGACGCTAGTTAACCAGATGTTCTGTATGTGTTGATTCGATTCTTATATGAAGTGCAAAATGCAGCCATTGTGATGAAAGAAACCTTGTAGTGCATGAAATATTGTTTCCTGAGATGGGTTAATACATTTATTTTTAATGGTTACTCGCAGGTTTCTTTAGATTCATTGTTGGGGGGTAAAAAATTATCTATCTGTCCTTGCACTTTAAATATACTTGAACTTATGCATATGGGATTTTTTTTTCTTTGATCCCCCTGAATAGTCCCAGCTGAATGTGAATCGCTACTGAGATGCTGATTGAGATTGTTTATTTTTGCAGTGGATAAATAATCACGCAAATAAGACATCAAAGATGGATCAAGAGTTAATATATGCATGCTGGAAAAAAATTTTTTCAAGTGCTCTGGGACAAAGGAGAGGAAAAATATTTCTTAGAAAGTCTCAACTATAGGAGATCAAAACTTACAACATTCTGAATGAAATGCACTGTAGCACGGAAAGAGGCGGTTTACATTGTGAGACGTCCCCTATTTAAAGGGCTTCCCTTTCTCATGCTGATCCTTCTCATTGACCCTCCTCAACCCGAGGACAGATTTGGTCCTGAGTCTGGCCCAGGATCCTGGATGACTTGCGAGGTATGTTCTGGATGGTTGGCATTGTCTGTGTGCCAGCTCTGAGCATACGTCATGGGCCTGGACACCAGTGAACTGGTATCATATTCACTTCTTCGTCCCCGCCCAACTCTGTGGGTTTCAGCAAATTCTGCGTCATGGAAAGCACCTCCAATATGGCAGATCTGGCTCACTGTTGTATTAAAAAAAAAAAAAAAAGCAATAATGAAAAACTGTGTGTAGAGTTTCAGTGTAATAAGTTTAGCCAGTTCTTTTTTTTTTTTTTTTTTTAAATCTGTCAAGTAAAAGTAAAAATCAAAAAGACAACAAAAAGAGACCATAAATAAATAATAAAATATTTTCTTGGGATGTAGAAAGTCACGGATAGACGGCATTCAAAGTGAAGCCCATCTTGCTTAATTAACAATTTCAGGGGGAAAAAAGAGAAAGGAGTTTATTATATCAATCAAGATGATTTCTGTTTGTGGCTCCCTGCAGATAAGACCATTTGCATATTAGCTTTGCCATGCTAACCTACATCCGTCTGAAAGCACTCCACTCTTCAATGTAAATATTTCCCTGACTGCTGTACACGTTTAAAAATTTAATTTCTTGCACTCTTTTTTTTTTTTTTTGTTAATTCATTAAATTATAACTAGACTGATGAATAAGTAAAAAGACAACCAAATGAATAAAGAAATGCAGCTCATTAGATGAACTGGATGAAATCCTTATTAGTTTATACTAGCCAGGCTCCTTCTAATTGATTATTAGATATTCGCATGACCAAATAAAACGAGGGTGTGAATTAAAATAAAACGGACAAATACGCTGTAAATAAACCCAACATGAGCTCTTGAGTCGACGGCTACGTTGTAAACCAGGTAATCAAGAGGCTCTTCGGGGAGAACCGTTCCCGCGGACACGCCGAGGCGAATAAATGAAAATTATAGCGTCTCTGTGTTCTCGCATTATAATATAACAAACACATTAATTCCGTTTACAGGCTGATCTTTGGCTTGTAATTCAAGTAGCTGCGGACTGCTTTTGAAAGACCTGCAATCCAGTTAAAGTCAATAAAGACGGTGGGATTTTTGAAATGAAGTATAACACACCAATAACTTCTGACAAAAAGCAACAATTTTTCCACCACTTACACACACACACACACACACACACACACACACACACACGGAGTGAGGGAGAGAGAGATCGAGCAGTACTGAGTTTAGGATTTAACATAAAGAGAAAAAGGGAGGAAAGTAGGAGAGGTGAAAGATAAAGAAAAAAAGAAGAGAAAAAGAGGGAAATGAGTGAGAAAGAAAGAAAGAAAGAAAGAAAGAAAGAAAGAAAAAAGGGAGAACAAAATTTCAGAAGAAAGAGAAAGAAAAAAATATGGAATGAAGGAATGAAAGAAAGTGGAGGAGAAAGACAAATGTAAGAAAGAAAGAAAGATGTATAAAAAGAAAGCTGAGTCAAACCTGCTGGATTCTCGTTCATGTGTCTGATCGCTGAGGTATTTTTCTAATTGATATTTGTCTCTCATGGCCTGAAGAACCGCACATCAATCATCTAGGAGATGCTCGTCTCGTATCTGTTATTGGTATTGCAATTTGGGAATTCGGATACCTTTGATTAACCAATATCTTTGCCCCACCCCCTTTTTTGTTTGTATTTATTTATTGTTTTTTAATCACTTTGTGTAGACCTGGCTTCATATCTCCTAATAAATAACATCACACACAGATCAGAATGCCTCAGAAAGCTTTGATGTATCCACATTACAACGCTTTATATTAAATTACATATTTCATTTATGGATGGATGATGGCCACAGGCTTTCTGATTCGGCCGTCTTTAATCCATCACCCTTCCTCCTCCTCCTCCTCCTCCTCCTCCTCCCCCTTCAGCTGCAACACAGGCAGTAATATGATTAATGTAAATGACGTTTCATTGTTCTTTCTTATTTACATTCCATTCTATTGACAAAAGTTCAGGGTGAGTTATGGAGTGGGTTGCTTCATTATCGTATTACCTAACTACAGTTTGCAGATGGGAGTGATGGCTCAATAGCGCTCTAGGATAATAACTCCGGCGTTCTTAATAATCACGCTGAGAGCATTTTGACTGCTATTCTAAGCGAAAGGAAAAACACAAGCAGCACTTCTTTACTATTAGACTTCAAATAACTTGAACCCTAACCAGGACTTGAGAAAGTTTTATGATTTCAAGTCACTTCCAGCCTTCAAGCAAATGTATGACACCCCAGAATTTACCATTTTTTTAAAAAACATTTGAAACATTGTACAGTATCTTCATCCACAAAACTGTGCAATGTAAGAGACTTGACCTCTAGATGAGACCCATCTGTATATTTGTGGGAGGAACTAGAGAACCTGAAGGAAACCCATGTGGGGAACTGACAGTAACCTGAAATTTGGACCTTTTGAACAAATTATCAATTTTATCAAGGATGATGAAATCAAACAATACAATTGTGATGGAATTTCTCATAAATTAAGGTGTAAAAACCAAACTGATTAACATTTACAGAAAACTTCAAGCAGAGTACGGTGATGAGACGCTTAGATGCAGTAAAACATTTGAACGGAGCAAACTTTTTATAGAAAGCCATACATTCTTGAATGGCGATCTCGGCCCAGGTGGCTCGGAACCCACTACAGTCATTCCCATGAACATTCAGCCAATGGAACTCGTATCCCTTGAAAACTGTTGGATAACTTGTCGCTATTTTGGGGGAGAGACATTTCTGTGGGAACTGTAGACACAATTATTCACCAACACCACTTGCACATTACAGGAACTCAGCTGAAAGTTATTACAGTCCTGACCTCAACTCCAAGCTATTTCCACATGTTTGGAGCCAGTGTTTCACATACTGTATGAAGCAGGTCTGATCATGGTTCTGGAGTACTGAGAAAGCTCAGCAGGAGATTAGATAGAGAAATAAAGGAAGTTTTTACTCTCATAACTGTGTTCTGTTATTCTGTGCAATCAAAAGTCTTGGTTTGACCTGAACGCACTTCATAGAATATTTAAGCAAGCTACATTTCTAAGCTAATTCAATTTGTGACAGCAAAGTAGTGCAAGCAATGGACAAGTATTATTAAATTTGCATAAAAAAAACAAAATACACAGACAAAACGAAGTGCTTATTTTATTTAATACTTTCAAAGTATTTTTTATATCGCAAATCAATCAGAATATTTCTCAAAGTCATGAAAAGAGCAACATGGTTTCAAATTAGATATGTATGTCTACCTTTCAAAAGGAGTCTGGGAAATGGATTTCTATCTATTTATCTTATGAATCACACACACACACACATACACACACACACATACCAATGTACAAATAACAAGTAATTAAAACTTTAAGAGTTTATTAGTTTTGTGCATAACTGAAACATTGAAAATCTGTACAGATGTTTAGAGACCTGATCTCAGATCAGCACTCATAACTTTGGCTTTATTTCAGTGTTTCCATTGAGAACAGCCGGACATTTTTTATTTTTTTTAATTTTTTTTACCATTTTCCTGTGAATAAACCCTGTAAAAGCTTCAAATTATTTCATAAAATATCTCATTGATCTTTATTGAGCTATGGGTTTGTGTTGGTTCGCTTGGATGAACATAACGGCACTAGGGGTGGTGGTGGTGGTGGGGGGGGGGAATGCCTATTGTACTTTATTAACCTTATACAACAAAAAATAATCTCACAGGGACAATTGAACTAAAACGAAGTCCTTTGAAGAGTTCACACACGCTAACAGAGTGTTAAACACATTGGTAACATCTGACCATCACTGGAGGACATTTTTGTCATTTCTTCCAAACCCTCAACACACGCACATAAAAAGAACCTTGGCACCAAGTCGCGCGAAGCCAGATATTGACAGCTTCCCATATGGCGTCTGTTTGAAGGAGAGAGAAAAGCGAGGGGAATCTGCAATCAATAACACAAATCCGTCTACCTATTTACAGATCTACCACTTCAAACCCCGTCCCTTAGCACACCACATAAAAGACTTTCATTTTCATATCCCCTTTCATTCCTCTCCTAATGCCTCACACACCCTCTCCAATCGTCCTCTGTCATGAATCACATCAGACACCTTAGCATTTTTTTTCTTTCAGTACGAGATTGGTCCTCATTACCAGCAATCCCTGTAACTACCCAGGCATTATAAAACCTTTAGAGAAAATCCACCACTAAAGCCTGCAGTAGGTCTAATAAGAACCTGATGCTGCATAAGAGGTGTGTGTCATTACCTTTACCACTGCACAGATGCAGTCAGGAGGACACACACACACACACACACACACACACACACACACACAGAGCCCTAGCTGTAATGAACACGACTTGTTTCAGGCACTAATTGCACAAGGGCAGGTTCTTAAACATCAGTGCAACTTTTCAAACCCTTTCTTCCACCTAGCTAAAGCAGAGGGCAATTAAAGTCCAACAGGATTAAACACACACATATAGACACATACAGTATGTACCAGCACGAGCATGCGCACGCACACACACACACACACACACACACACACACACACACACACACACACACACACACACACACACACACAGAGAATTGAACACAACAGTACTACAATTATCATGATTTAAGAGAAAGTAAAAGATACAAAGAAAGATACAAGGAAAAAAAATAGAAATGAAAAAATGTGAAAAACAAATATAGAAAAAAGAAAGAAGAAATAAATAGATTTAAAAACAGAAGAAAGTGCACTCAAAAATGACTTGTCAAACTTTTACATATTATCTGTTATGCCAACACATTTGTTAAATATATATAATTTTATTTAACCACCAACAGCAAGGCTCGTACCCCACATCCTCAGATCCCCAAAACCAAAAATCTAGAGTCTTAACCACCTGAGCCACTAATTTTATGTAATGCTAGTATTTTTAATAATTTATAATATTTAATATTTTTATAGTATACATTTATTTATTAGTCAGAATTTATATTTGTTCAAGTTACATATTTTTACTTGAGTGGAACTTCTGCCCTTAATATGTTTGTGCATGAGTGATGGAATGAAAGTAAACAAGAAGGAAATAAAAGAAGATCCATGCTCGTCGGACATTACAAAGAATTATTAAAGAATTGATTCCATATTAATTCCTTTCATCAATAAAGATAAAAAAAAATAAATAAATAAATAAATAAAACTAGGGGAAAAAAATTGAGGGAAAAAATGATGTAAAAAAGAAAAAAACAAAAGATTAAGAGAAGAACAAGGAATTAAAGAAAAAACATGTAATTATTATTCATTTCATTATTTAATTTATTTAATTTATTTAAACTAGTTGTAAATAAAACCATTTCTTTTAGATTTTATAGAAGGAAGGAAGGAAAAAGAAAGAATAAAAAATAAGGAAAAAAAGGAAAATAGAAAAAATGCTAAAACATTTGGAAAGAAAGAATAAAAGAAAGAAAGATTGAAAAAAGGAGGGAAACATTTTGCTTTTTTTTTATGAAAAAGAAATAAATGAAAGAAAATAGATGGAAAAATGGAAACAAAACAGGGCCAACAAAATGCAAGAGAAAGAAAAAAGATAAAGAAGGAATATGTGAGCAACTAGTTAGCAAACAAAGTACAAAAAACAAAATGATAAATGAAAGGATACAAAAAAATGAAATTAGTAAAACAGGAAGTGGATGAAAATAATTAGAAAATAAATTAGAAAGAAAGAAAGAAAGCTGGTGTAGAACAGAGGCACTATGGGAGTAATGGTGTTTTTCTGTCAGTCTAAACGTTTCTTCTCACACACACACAAACACACACACACACACACACACACACAGAAATGTAAACCCAAGCCATGTGACTTGACTCGTCCCCACAGTTTCCCCCAAACCAGAGAAAGCTTTACTCCAGACATACTGTATATTTTTTCACATGTGTTTAATGACGTGAGCGTGAAGGCCGTCACTCCCCGAGGAATAAACCACTCTGTCTTCTTTTATTAATCTTTCTCCACTCCTGAGAGTCGCCCAATCATTACGCTTCAGAACTGATTATGACTCTGATCAGATTAGTCAGGAAAAGCGGCTTGTTTTCCCAGACTCCTCAGTCTCACGCGCCCACTGTGAATCATCATTAGCATCGAACGTGTACAGTAAGTGCTTCTGGGAAAATAAAGAAATATTTTGTTTTTGACTCTGAGTTCAGTCATTTGGTGGTGGTGTAGTGTGTGCTTACCTCAGCCTGGAGTGCTTAGAGAGGGAGGGAGGAAAGAAAGGGAAGGAAGGAAGGAAGGAAGGAAGGAAACTAAATTTACATGATCAGGTTCTTACAAAAAAGTACCAAAAATGGGAGGAAATGTTGATTTTGAAACAAAAAAACAAAGAAACGAAGAAAAACAGAGAGAAAAAGAAAGAAAATCGAAATGTGTATTACAATGATTTTGAAAGAATAAACAGGAAGAAAGAAGGAAAAAACAAAAAATAAATAAAGAGAAAGAAATTTGTGGTTAGACTCAGCCCAAATGGGAGGAACTAAATGTCTTTAGCCTCTTCAGTAAGTGGTACTTGTAGAGGTCCTAGCTGTGAATATACAGGTTACTGATGATAACTGCTATAAGGTGGTATCAGGACCTGGACGTTAAACTGGAGCTCATGTCACAATGTAAAAATGCTATATGATGCTTGTAAAATGCAAAGATTTCACAACCAGCCTGATAGAATCCTGCAGGTTCAGGGTGTGTTTATTATTTCTTCCTCTCCTGTCCTTGGCTATTGATTACTCAGGCCAGAGAAAAGATCGATGTGATTGACTCTCTATAAATGAATGAAAGTGAGCTGTCTTTAATCAAACGACTGAGAGATTTAGAGTAAAGTTTCAAACTGGGACGTGCTGTTTCACCTGAACATCAACATGCAGCTGATCACACATTCGCAGATTCTAAGTTATTTATTCTAAAAGTTTTTGTATTCACATAGGAACATTGATGTTATGTAAGAAATAACCGCTGTCAGGGGGCCGTGTAACAGAAAATCAAGTTAATAACACAAAAAGATTAAAAGAGTTTTTGTTTGTTTGTAAATGTCAAATCAAATGATTCATCACTGCCTGTCAAAAAGCTCTGAGACTGGAGACTCCTTCCTTAAATTCTAAGTAAAATCACATCTCACAGAAAAAAATTCATGTTGAAAAAAAAGATCCAAATTTTTTAAAGAAAGCACAAAAGACAGAATATAGAAAATGTATGTTATCATGGTCGAGGAAAAAATAACACACACTGATTTTATTCAGTCTCCTTTAGCGCTGATTACAACACACAATGTGGTGTCCAGTTTAGTTGTGAAAACGATTCCTCATTCTCCCAGAAAGATTCTTTCACAATCTGAGTCCTGGAATTAACCCAGTGTCATCAGGGAAGAAAAACTCCATAGATGTGATAACCTGGTCGTTCACTACATTCAGGTCGTCAGCTGACTTCGAGCTACACATGTCGTTCCTGAGCTGCCAGTGATCCAGACTCCCTCTGCCCTCCGGACCTGTCTGACCCGTCCTG
>JAQMYJ010000037.1:32594114-32623747 GCA_030014305.1 Clarias laeviceps
CCTGTTGAGTCTGGTTCCTCTCAAGGTTTCTTCCTATTACCATCTCAGGGAGTTTTTCCTTGCCACTGTCGCCCTCGACTTACTCATCAGGGACTATCTGACCATTTTGATTCATACACATTCATGTATTCACAGTCTGGAATCATTAGACCACATGCCCCTTTTCCATCACTCTTTTTTTCTCCCTAGCAAAGAGAAGCCTTTTATTCTGATTAGACTCACTAACAAGTGGTTTTCTTATGGACACACAGCATCTTTAGTCTCGATCCTGTGAGTTCTAATCGCACTCTGTGTGTATGGAAGTGCTCTTATCTTCCCTATTAAACATAACAATTTCTTTATACCATTGAGAGTTTTAGTGTTTAAGTGATCTCTATTTGTGATTTATTTCTTTCTGACCACATTTCTTCCAGATGGTTGACAGTTCAGCACTGACCTTCCAGGTTTTGATAAGGTGTTGAAGGGTTCTTAACCCAGTTCCAGTAAATTCAAACCTCCTTTGTTGTTTTCTTTGCTTGATAAAAAGTGAATGATGACATATTTATTTATTTCATTATTTATTTTGTCAGTGTATTAACAAATGAAAAAGAGCAATAAAGAAATAAATAAGAAAGAAAGAAAGATTACATTCAGATTTTTTTTAAAAGACAGCAGAACAAAGAAATTTTTTTTTACAGTATTTTACAGATTTACAGATGTATTAAATGAAAGAGATACAAAGATAGATAGATAGATAGATAGATAGATAGATAGATAGATAGATAGATAGAAATGCATATTATTATGATTTATTTAAAAACAAGTAAAAAGAAATCACCAATAAGAAAGAAAAAAAGTAAGAAACAGAAATAAAAACCTGAAAAATTATATCATGATTTATTAAGTAAATACACATTAATATTTATTTAAGAAAGAAAAAAGAAGGAAAAACAGGTAGTAAAGTAAGATTTGAGAAGTCAGTGGTGCTGCGGTAAATGTGTATTTAGCATAAACATACATAACAGCCTTAGATAGGCCAGAGGGTGTGTGTGTGTGTGTGGCTTGCATGATCTGGCCCCTTGACGATGAGATGTTCTCGGTCTGGTAGCTCCAGGGAGAAAGCAGATTGAAATTATTTGGCTTGTTCCTAAGGCATACACTGCTGGAAATAAACACAGGATGACCAGTTCATAGTCAGGGACCAGTTTCTTTCTTTGTGTGTGTGTGTGTGTGTGTGTGTGTGTGTGTGTGTGTGTGTGCGTGTGTGTGTGTGTGTGTGTGTGTGTGTGTGTGTTTTTAATTGTTCAGTCATGGTAGCTCATGGGTTAACGCTCAGTGCTATTAACTGGAGGAACGTACGTTCAAGTTAGAAGAATTCTAAAGATATTGGAAGTTACCCAAAGTCCATCCATCTTCTCCTCACACAGGATGACAAACTGCTCTATTAGACAACTGCAACATAGAGCATGTAGCTTTGTTAAGAAATCCAGATTGTATAAATATTTAAATCACTCCATCCATACACAAGCCCTCCCCCTTTGTTTGGAAAACCTATATAAGGTTTCATTGCTGTGCTGTAATTCCCTTGGCATACATTTCCATATATTTGCATATTTGCATATGATTGGCTCTTCTGTTTTATGATGCAATAACACTTATCTGTCACAAGCACGATATTGAGTTGTTAATAGTAAAATCAAAATATGGACAATATTTACATTCACATTTTCCAAAATATTTCTTTGTATTAAAACATGCTGTTTACGGTGTCTGCTAAAAAGAGATTATAATAATAATAATAATAATAATTATTATTATTATTATTATTATTATTATTATTATTATTATTATTGGTAATAATTTTTTATGATTATTTGTAGTAGTATCATGGCCAGTGGTGGCTCTGGGTCAAGAATTTGAGTCCAGGTTGATAATGCTGGGTGCTTGAACAAGACCCTTAACCCTATGACTCATACAACCCAACCAGTGCCTGTCCCAAGCTCAGCCTGAAAATGGAAGGGGTTGCAACAGGTATAAAACTCCATTTGGCATAAAACCCCAATAATACAGTAATAATAGTACATACTATTAGTATTACAGCAAAATAAACATAAAAAAATTAGTAAGAAATGTAAACAATGAAATAATAAAGTTTTAGGACAAGTTCTGTCCACATGCCATCCAGAACATTGAGCGACAGATACTCACCACCATGGAGATCAAGTCTGTCATTTCTGTGAAGGTTATTTACTGGGTCAGGTTGCCAGCTCCACTATATCTGAGCACTTAAGGGTGAAGGATCTTGCTCAAGGGTCCAACAGTGGCACCCCATTCACATTGGGGCTTGAAACGGAGACATCTTGATCAGCAGTACAACATCTTATCCAATGGGAATACCCCGGCAACGTAGTTAAAGTAGTAGGACATTTTATTATTATTATTATTATTATTATTATTATTATTATTATTATTATTATTGTGTACACTAAATATTTTAAGACATTTACTATTGTATGACATTTTTGCATGTCACTAAAACGCTCATATAACCAAAACTACATACATACAATACAGGAACTTGATACACATTTTATGTACATCAGAAATCATACCTAGACTAACAAAAAAAGTTGCAACAGATTACACTGATTACTGGGAACATTCTTTGGGAACACGTGTTAAACATTCCAGAAAAAAACAAGTTTTTGAATGATTAACAGTTTTACAATTTGTAGCATCAGCAAATTCTTTTATTCTATGACTTGAATACTGAATTGAAAGTATTGCAATTTCAAAGTGACCTCATAAGTCAAAAACGGAGTAAGATTGTAAATGTGATTCCATAACATTGCTGAGTGAACGAACTAAAATGGACATTTTTCATAAACCATAACGAATGATTCATAGAAAAAAACGAAAAACATATTTCAAGCATGAAATGTTTAATGGATTCACATATCAATGCTTTTAATAATTGCAATTCGACTCCAATTCAATTAATCCAACTACAATCCTACTACAGACCCTAGTGCAGTGAACTTTATGTACAATTATACACGGGTCATCTCTGGACAATATGCTGCCCATCTGCTGTCATCTGCTCTCGCTCCCATTCAGCATGGCCTAGAGCCCAAAGCGGGTCACATGTTGTGTCTTTCAGCCATATTTAGGTCAGGCTTTTCTTTTATGGACATGTCCATTCTTAAAGCTTTGGGTTCAGAAGTAATGCTACACCTGCAAGGCTAGTTTGGTTTCTATAAAAGCATAACAAAAGGAGGAAAAGATGTAAAGAGAATGGATAGGAGAAGTGTGGATGACTTAGTAATGGACAGGAAGGAAGTCAGGTGTACTGTATGTGAATACCTCACTTCCAGTTAGAGTTTTGCTGCAAAAGGGATGAGAAGATATGGAGATTTAATGATGATGATGTGTGTGTGTGTGTGTGTGTGTGTGTACTGGTATACACACACACTCGTTGTGTCATTTGCACCTTCCCTACTGGCGATAATGAGAATATTAATCCGGCATTAGAGCTTTTAATGACATGATCACAGCACACATACTGTACAAAAGGCCTGAGACAAGATCAGACAGATATGCGCTGATATTAGATCTACTCAACAGCGCACATTAACGTTGCTGTGTTCTTGACAGAAATGGTGACGTGCAAAACGATAAAATTTGCACAATATCTAAAAATAGTGATTTATCCTCCATATTGATCGTTTTATAATCCAGGTTATGACTCCTAAGACCTGGAACAGCTACGACCCCCATTATATCCTGTTATGATCTCATGAATGAGGCCCCATCGCTAATTTTCTCTCATAGTAGATTAATGTGCATTAAGATCACACAATAAAGCATCTTAATTAGGCTTGGTCATAAAAGAGTCTAATTTTATAACTTCAGGCTATTTCCTGTGAACCAAGCCTCGGGTCTTTGCAAGTGCTTCAGGCAGTGTTTCACCTGACACGGATCGGAATTTATAAAAACGCTGTATTTTAATGGTTACTATTTACGGATGAAACGATACCCTCGTTTGCATCTCGTGGTCGGATTCGAATCGCGACACTAGTTTTATGATTTTTATTTGATTCTCTGAGTATTTTCAACAAAATGTGAATGAAGAAAAAAGGACTGAAAAGATTGCTTTTTTTAACTGAAATAGAGCTCGGCTAAAACACCAGATTAGTTTATTTACAGTATGAGAATAAAAATTTTGGTCATGTGATCACGTAAGAAATGAGAACCTAAATTAGAGACAGAGAAAAAAAGGGAGAGAGAGAGAGAGAGAGATTGTCACAGGTGTGTATGTCTCCATTTCCCCTGGTCCATCTCAGTCAACGTGTCTAATTGATTGGCTGTAGCTGATGAAGAAAGGTCACGCTCCAACTTCAGGTGTGTGTGTGCAGTATGTACACTCTATTTAAATGCACATTAAGAGTGTGAAATGGGGATTCGACCTAAAGAGAGACTCTTTAACTCTTGTGACATCATGAGGTTGCCTACTACAAACTAGGGGTTGTATAGAGTAGTTCACTGAAACACGTACTATTGTAATTTCAACGGAACATGGCTTTTCCCCAGCAGGAACACTTAAATTGTATGACTGTTGTAATGTTGTTAGGATGACATTCTATAGGCGTTCAATGTTTTTTTAAAGTTAGCATGATTTTGATAAAACACCGTTGACATAAGGTTTATTGCCTGACCCAAACACAATGTTGCAAATACAACCTTAAAACCACAAGATAGTAACCTTTATTTGTAGCATTTCCATCAATGAACATGAGACCATCTGACCACATCCATGGTCCATCCAGTCCTGCTTTGAAGGTTTGAAGTCTTTGAAGTGTTTTTAGAGGCATTCTTTCTAAGTTATCCCATCGTCAGGTAGACAACATTGTTCCGATGTCATTTTTATTCATTCTACCTTAAAAAAACCTACCTAAAACTAAAACTGCCCCAACGTCTATAACGTTTCCAAATTAACCTCCTCATGACATTTTTGACAACCAAAAATCCCTGCTGTTACATTTCCTGTAGTACAAAGTGTATAAGAATTATTTCTTACTTTTTAAAAATTATTTCCTGACTAACTATGAATAGTGATCCACTCCTCGAATTAGTCTATTTCATTTGTGATGTGTTTCCCTAAAAGTTCAGTACTTTTTTTCCCTTTTCATTCAAGTTGTCCAAACTTCTCAAACCCTCCTAACCCACTCACGCATATCATTAAAAAGTACAAGGTATTAAAAAACTTCAGCTCCCCTTTTCCTGTCTCTTTGCTTTTTGAAGTCTTCTCCTCTCATAGTGTATTCAGATAGCCAGGTTTGTTTAGGGATTACACTCCAATCTTTGATCAGGCTTAATTAGCCAGGCTCCAGCACCTATAGCTCATTAGAACGAGCAGGTTATGTGTGTTAATCTCGGGCTGATGCCGAAAAGAGAGCGAGCGGACTGGGACTTCGCTCAGCACCGGGGAAGGTGTGTTGATAAAGGCCCCCGGTGTGGATCAATACCCATCCCTCCTCCTGTCTATGCAGGATCAAGAGTTTGATTCACAAAGACTTTTACTGCATAAAGAGGCAAACAGAAGTTCACAGGAAGCTCTCCGGCTCTGTGTAGACTCAACATCAACATCCGAGGATGCTCGTCTCTCACTGTTAGACATACAACATATCGCACAATTAAATCGTATAAATAGTTACAGGGGTTAGGTTTACATGGGGTAAGGTCAGAGTTTTTCTTAAAATTGCATTCATGTGAAACTCAACAGCTCTTTCATTACTTGTTTGTTTTTTCTCTCTTTTCTTCATTCCTTACCTGCTTCCTTCATTTCTTTGAATTTCTTGTTCCCATCTTTCCCATTTTTTTTCCTATTTCTTTTTTCTTTTTTACATACTGTCTGTATGTATTTTTATTATTTCTTTTCCATTGTTTTCTTAATTTTTTCCTCATTAATAAAATATTTTTCATTATTTATAATTAATAATGTATTGTTACAGTTCTCATTTCTTTCTTTCTATCTTTCTTTCACTTTTTTCTTTTGTTGTTTATCTTGCACTCATTGTCTTCCTTAATCTTTCCCCATATTTTTTTTAATTTCCCCTTTTATTGTTGTATATTCTCTTTCTCATTGTTTTGTCATTCTTTCTTTATTTCAGTCCTCATCTATCTATTTCTTTCCATTTCTTGTCTTCAAATGTCATTCATTGATATTTTAACTTTATTCCTCTCCAATCATACTTTTCTATTGTTTCTTGCTTGCTTTGCTTTTTTTTTCGTTTGTTTTTTTATATCGTTTCCAAACTTCATTAATTCCTACAAATTTTCTTTATTAATTTTTAATCTTTCCTTCCTCCCATAATTTTTCTCTTCCACTCAAAATCATTTAATTTTCCTTCAATTTCCCTTTATTCATTTAAATCATTTTGTTCATTCTTTCATTTATTCATTCATTTGTTCTTTTTTCCACTCATTGTCTTCTTTATATGTTCATCTTAACAATATTTCCCTCTTTTTTGTAGTTTTTTCTCATTTCCTGTCAGTGTTTTCAAAATTCTGTCCTCATCTATCTATCTATCTATCTATCTATCTATCTATCTATCTATCTATCTATCTTTTTTGCTTTCCTTCTTCAGTCCTGTCTGTCTGTCTGTGCGTGATGTACCTGTGATCACTGTTTTTGTGCTAAAACATGGAATTTCCACTTTAGTGATAGCAGAATGTGAGACTGTGACAATGCAACAAGCAGCATGTGTATTCGCATTTTCACAGCTAGAAATGCAATTGAAATTTGATAGGGTGAAGCGACAAATCCAGACTTCTTTCTCGAACAATCCCTCACACCCGTCCTATGATGTGTGTGATCTGATTTATTCGGTTCCCCATCCCAACTTTGGTTGATACCTGCAAATAGTTCTTGTGTAAGAAAGTGCAAAAATTGAAGTAAAACCTCTTTTTTTTTCTTTTTTTTTTTTTTTTTTTTTAGAAAAACTAACCTTGCTTCCTATCAATAAATACCTTTTAAAGACATTTTAAAGGAAAAAATAAAGCTTGGAAGGAACGAAGTTATTCTGAGACCTAACAGGTAACACATAAATCATATAATCACTTTATTTTTTACATTTTATTTCTTGTTTTAAGTATTCACATTTACCAGTCCCCGTTGCACTGCTGGCCACTCCCCATTGCCTTGACGTTAGAAATATGATTTTATGAAACATATCTATTATTATCCTGCCTCTTACCATGAAAAAAACTCCAAGACCTTGTACTACATCTCTTTTCTAAATGTACTGAACAAAGCATGGAAAAAAAATACACAAAGTAAATATAAAGCATGATAAAAAGTCACTTTAAATCTAACTTGCCACACGTTTGCTGATGATTATATGACCCTTTTACTGAGTAATTTTCCTTGGATTAGAAAAACAATCAATCCAATCACAAGGGGGTAGAACTGGTTTGAGAGGAAATCTCTTAAGAAGTTATTGGGTGTTGAGGCAAGGGAAGGGGGGAGCTGGATATATTTCCGTCCACAATAATTCATTTATGTCTTCAAAACTGTTTGAGAAAACACAGTTACTGTGCCTTTGTTGTGTTAAAAAAAAAGCCTTAGCCTTTTTCTATGAAAAAAGCCAATAAGAATGTGTTATGAAAAGCCACAAAGGGTCCAAGTGTTGAAAAAAAAAGAAGGAAAAATGAATGGCAGTGCTGATAAAGTTGAGCAAATGAAGTAATTGACCTGCACTGGAGATTAATGTGAAACAAGGTGGCGGGTGCTTCAAAGCTAATGAATATTATTCAAACGGCTGAGCAAGAGGAGATGGGTCCGCTTGATGTGCCTGACATTGAAAGTTTTTAGTGTGAATCTGAAGATATTCTGCCGCTCGTCATTTGTATGCAAATTTCCTGTTACACAAATTAACCCTTGAACCCGATGTCACTCCTCATATGGTCAAATCAGCACTCCCCCCCCCCGCCACCCTTTTCCTTTAATGCCACTCGGCTCTTTCCTCTATGCCCTGCCGCTGCACTGTGTCCCTCTCTCCGATTCTTCTTCTTCTTTAAAGACACCAAAGTAAAAATGCTTCCTTTTATTTACCTCGAGAGAATAAAAGCCAGGCAGCTGATAGCAGAATATGGATTCTCAGAGATACACAAAGAAAAGAAAAACAAGCCCCTCAAAAAAATTGGATTCCTCAATGGACCACAAAGGCTCGACAGGGAAGCGTGGCACCTCGGCCTTAATCGAGCGGCGGCGATTTTAGGTGAACCTTCAGGACAATGTGGAAATCCTGTTATTGCTCTCATGCGAAACATCGCACAAAGACCTGAGACTCATCACCTAAACAAATAACATTTAAACTCTTTGAACACCAAAGCAAAGAGGGAAGGACCTGCAGTGTGTGGCGGTTTATTGTGATTTCATGATGATGGGAGAAGAAGAAAGAGCAAGGTCCTGATAAAGGAAGGCTTAAATATCATTTAAACTTATGATGAGATTTATTATTACAGGATTTCTTAAAACTTCAATGGCATGTCAATAAAATGGCTCTTCAACACAACCTAACTTAGATTACCTAGCTCTGAATTGGTCAGTACCAAAAGTAATGGGAAAATGAGCATAACATTTTATTAACTGACATGGTTCCGTTTAATTGTACATGTTTTTAGAACAATTCTACTCTCACCTGTTTTCACAACCAATCTCACCAACTTCTGGCCTGCAAAATGGCTGTAACTTATTGGATACAAAATCAGTCACAGGAGCACTTTGTCTTAAAAAGTGGTTCTGCAATCCCTATGAACCGTCAGTGTTCCCTCTCTAACCTCAGAATAAGGGCTTTACTTGGTGTGCAGAGCAAAGAATTATACACTTTACGTAGCACACTACTTTTAATTTTTAATGCTACTATATTTGGGATTCAATCCCAGATTGAGTTAATTAGATATTAATTAGAAAACCAGTATTGAAAATGTCAGTATTAGTTACTGTTACCTGCACACCATTTTGTAGTGTAAAGCACAGCATGTTCTATAGCATCAATAATCAACTACAGGGTGCCACCCAATGTAAAATGGAATTACTTTTACCACCAAAGAGTGATTTTTATACACCATGTTTTTTTTTTCCCTTTCACATCACAAAAATCTGCCAACAATTTTTAAATACAAAAATAATTTTTACTTTATTGAACAAACAGACTTCAAACTTTACCGTCCATTTATAGCTACATTTAAGCTAAAACGAGGTAGTCTTACTCTCTTGAAATCAAAAACACCACATCAACATCTGCTCAAAGCTTTCCATCGTGAAAAATTTCACATGGCATTCATTTATTCTCTATATAGATTATTCTGCACAGGGTCACAGGAAGCCTGAACCTATGCCAGGCAACTCGAGACACGAAGTCGGGTACATCCTGAATGGGGTGCCAGTCTATTGGCTAGCACAAATGCACACACTAGCACACTATGTAAACCAAATTACCTAATTACCCAAAGACTCTGCATGTCTTTGGACTGTGGGAGGAAACCAGAGAACCTGGAGGAAACCCACCAAGCATTGGGAGAACATGCAAACTCCATGCGCCCAGACCCAACGTGGGAATCAAACCTGTGAATTGTCCAAGCTGTTGTCCAAGCTCAAGCAGAATTATAACAGCACTATGAAACAAGAAGAAATAATGATAATTGTAATAATAAATATAAATAAAAAGTTAATTTAGACTTTGTTTAGTGTGTACAGTACTGTAAGTGAGTCAGGTTATTCTTTCTTGCCATTTGGAAGTTCGAACCTGAGACCCACCAGAGTGATGGCAAGGTTTTTTGGAGTGAAATAGGTTTAGACAAACATACAAAGCACACACACACACACACACACACACACAAAAAAAAAAAAAAAAAAGCAGTGGCCACCAGCTCCTTTGGCTGTACGTTTCCTTCAAAGGTTCCCCTCAGGATACACTGTATGCGAATATAATCCAACCGGCTTTGAAGTGGAGACTCCAAACGTCTTTTGGCTCACATGCGGCAAGTGGCATCTGAGTGCTTTGGGTTATTGGAGGAGAAAAGAGGCTTGAGTGTGGAGGAAAGTGAAGAGAAAAACGTACCGGCACCTGCCAGATACACAGTGCTTCGTCTAGCCATAAAAAAGTGTGTCTTTCTTCATTTTTTGCATTTTAATCTCTCAATTATGACTTTAGGTGATCAAATTTGAAATCACATCCATGACCTCCGGCACTTGCATACATTTGAATGAAAAGGAGGATTCTTTTTTTTTTTTTTCTTTTTATTCACGTGACCTCTTATGCATGTGTTTTCGGAGCGACAGCATTAAAAGAGGACCCCACTCCAAAAGACAAGAGTGTACTTCACAAAGACTGGGAGAGAAAGAGGGAAAAATGGGAAGAAAACATGCCATTATTTACTCGATGTACCAACTTCTTGAGAGCACCGCGGAATGTGGATCAATAGCGTGTCGGTTCTAATGAGGACTTGAAGACGCTAGCCACCCCCTCCTCCACCTCTCCTCCAGTCAAGGGTCAAATTTTAATCACTGGCTCTCTAGATGAGCATCTCCGACTGAGAGATGGAGGTGAAAAAAAAACAACAAGGAGACAGAGAGAGATAGATAAAGAGCAGAGATGTTGAGAGGTTGGGAAATCAGACTGGAGCAGTAGCCTGAAGTTGTTGAAGCAATTGAAGATATGATTGGACAGCGTGTGTGTCGGAGCCAAGTGGGAGAGACTAGGGAGTAGAGATGCCACATTGCCATATGGCACAATCGCTTAGAAGTGCAATTTAAAAGCCTCAGGTAGATTCGCACAAACATACACACACACACACACACACACTTCTGGACTTCTGGCTTACGATCTGTCGCTCTCGCTCTCCTTGGCTTTCGCTTGTCTTGCAGTAAATGTTTTAAGGTTGCCGTGCCGAGGCCTGGAGATCCATTAGAGTGGCTGGGAGGCCTGCGTTTGAGTTTATGGCTGCTGGTATAAATTTTATAAGAGAGATGTTATATGAGGTGAAGTGCAGTGGGGACAGTGGTTAGAGTTTATTGAGTCATTAGTTCAAAGCCTTAACATGGGCAGTTTGTTGAACGGGCACATACATAAACATCTCATGGTCACTCCAGGTCGGTTACTACTGGTGCACGTGCTTCATTCAACAGATATATCAGATACCAGGGTAAGTATTTTGGTCATCTGGCAATTCCTGCCCCTTTAGCACAGATGGCGGAAAGCGCTGTCTGCCCTCTTCTACATACATCAGAATACAGACACTAGGGATTTGTTATGGTTGATGTGATTGGCAGGGAAGAAGGAGTAGTGCCATCCTCAAGAAATATCTTCAGGACATACAAACATGGACATTTATGGTATTTCAGAGCTCTCATGTGTAACTTGTGATCTCTTGGAATCAAGGTGAGTTTCTAACCAATGATGGACAAATCACTAGCATGGCAAACAGGGATGAACCAATCATTTTGTTTGGCTGTGATAGAGTGAAATGAAGGTGCCATAGGGTCACTGGTTTGATCCTGATCTCAGGTTACTATTTGTGTGGAGGCTCGTGTGCAAGTTCTTCCAGTATTGGATTGGGTTCCTTTAGGTTTTTCCAGTTTTCCTTATGCCAGTGTGTCAATCGCTTGGTTCAGAATCCCCTGTGATGGAGTGTATAGAGGGTGTATTCCCACCTTACACCAAGTATTCCTAGTACAGGCTCTTGATCAATTTTGATCATGTTGATAAATAAGCCCATGTTCTTGTTCCTTGCCCTTAGGATCTATCTAACTTAAAATATAATAAATAAATACCAAAAAGATTGCTTAGAAAGGATTGATACAGAGAAGAAGGAAGTGGAAATAACAGTGAGAATGACAGAAAGTCAGGTGGAAAACCACTCGGATGAAAGGCAGGGAAAGTGAGGGGAAAGTGGGAGGAAGAGTGAATTACTCAGAGGGGAGTGTGGAAGAGAAGATCGGGTGAGCGAAGGGTTGACTGAGAGTTGGGAAAGGAGACAGGAAGTGGTTGTATCGTAGCGTTCATTTGGCGACACGGCACATGAGCGCTTGCTGCATTTGTAAATGAGCCATCTGTGTTAGTGCAGGAGGGCGGGCTCAATCAGCCCTGAGTGCCACTGCTATTAACATCAACACTGTCACACTCGGACCGTGCGACTAACACACACTGTCTCTTTCTCTCTCTCATCCAGGATGCCACTGAATTTAAATGCATTGTATCAGTATCAGGACATGACTGATTTGTCTTGTTTGCATGTAGCATTATTGCACGATTTAATAACACAAAACGCTCACATGTCTGCTTGCTCAGCTGTGCTTCCGGAGCTTTCTGATATCCCCGTTGCTCCAACAAACTCGATTTCATATCTGCTTTCATTTTGTTCTAATGATGTAAATGTTTCTCCTAATGGAAGTGCATAGGTGTAATATTACTAAAAGTTGAAGGTAACATGCTAATGTTACTTTGACCTTTAATATTAATATTATTAAATTAGAATAGACACTCGTTTCAGGGTATTACTCTCAGATTTCAGTTACATGAACTTGAATGGTCTGAAATATTATTTGTTTAAATGGCCATTTATTTTTGCGGTTTTTGTTTGGAGGAAAAATAAGGGCTTAGTATTGGACTCTTTATGGTCATATTATAGGCCAGGTAACATTCCATACAATTATTTTTTAGTTTTTGGTTGAAAACTTTTTTTTCGAGAATTTTATATATATATATAATTTTTAAAAAGCAAAACATAAATAAATATATGGATGAATGAAGTAAATAAATAAACAAACAGTAAATATGTCAACCTTGCAATTCAAACCAAGCATCTAATTTTATTTTTTATTTTATTTATTTAGTTTTCCCTTTTTTTTATTGCACACACAGCTCACCATTTCATGACCAATTTGCGGTTGTTTTATTGACTGGATGATTTTAATTTCATGGACTGTAGTTACTTTTCACATGTAAAAAGAAAAAAAGAGAAAAAATATGACTGGCTTTAAGATTTACAGTATGCATGTTAAAATAAATAAATTAATTAATTAATTAATTAATTAAATTTAATTAAATAAACGTAACTTAAACAAGTTCTAAAAAAAAAAAAAAATCAAGTAATATATCATTACATAAGACAATTATTATTCAATGTGGGGAAAAGAAAACATGATATGATCATTTAAATTCCGGACCTAAAATATAATATATTATATTATATAAAATATAATATATTTTAGTTCCAGTAAAAAGTTTGAACACACCTTCTCATTCAGTGTTTTTTTTGTTTGTTTGTTTTTTAAGCAATTTATTTTCTATATTCAACCACACATGGCATTAGGAAATTAATTAATTTTGCAGTAAACCAGAACCAAAACTTACCACTATTTCAGCACCTCAGATTAGAGCCATTGTGAAAGCTGTACAGAGCATAAGTAGCAGACACATCTCAATATCATCTGTTCAAAGGAGATTATTGCATATTTTGGATGTAGAAAGAAATAAAAATCATAAATGACCATGGAATTGAAAGGTGTGTCCAAACTTTTGACTGGTAGTGTACACTGATGCCTGATGAGTCTTTTCCTTACTGGTTAACATGTTGCCAAGGTTGGAGGTTTGACTCTCAAATCTTACATGTTCCCTGCTTTATTCTTCAGGTCCAAAAACATTCATATGATCGGGTGTAAACTTGTGTTTAGAGCAGTCCATCCAGGATGTTCTCTACCTCGTGCCCTAAGGCTCTGCATCTGCAGCTATAGACAGAATAAGCACTACGGAAAATCAGAGAAAATGTACGAACAGCAGTACAAATTACAGCAATTAATTTTAACCATGAGGTTGCAAGCTTATCTGTAGAATAAAAGTGTGCATATCCATAATCTACCATAAATGCTAAATCAATATGAATGCTGTGGAGTATTTTTTTTAAGCGGCAGTAAGAGTTAGCAAACCGGAGGGCTTTCTTTTCAACACCTAGGCGGACAGCATCATGAGGATTTAGGAACTGGAAGGCTTTGACTTTAGCTGCAGAAAGGCCTGGGTGAGCTAAGCAGCTTCCAGGCAAGGTGTTTGTGTGTGTGTTCTGTCGGAAACAGATGGGAAGGCCTGACCAGGGAACGCCGAAATTCCGGTCAGGAGAAGGTGATATCGGAGCATGAGTGCCAGCCAGTATGTCCGGAACACCTTATGGGGAAAGGCACATGGGGGAACAGGCCAGGCAGAAAGAGTGTGTGTGTGTGTGTGTGTGTGTGTGTGTGTGCAGGGGCTAAAGACCAGTGAGATTTCTAGCACTTAAGCATGCATATCAAGAGTCAGAAGCCGCATGTGTGTGCGTGCGTGTGTGTATGTGTAAGCGCAAGCTGTGCCAAGCCTGGTGTGTGCAAGTTGCTGATGAGAGATTGTGGGTGAGGAAGAGCGCTACAGGGGTCACGCCGAGCTCGAATCCTCCAGATATCCACACCGCACCCGCTCGGATGTACAGGTCACGGAGATGTGAGAAAATAACGTGTGAGTTTCAGAGCTGTGCCTGACTGCAAAGAAGTGGAGGAAGTGAGAGAGAGAGCGAGAGAGAGAGAAAGAGAGAGAGAGTCTGATGGGTCTGATGAAGTTGGCGCTAATCCAAGTTTATCAGAGTTGCATTCCTTAAGAAACTTGCATTCGCCTTCAAGTGTTTTGGCAGCGATTCCGAAAACTAGCCAAAATGCACGATAAGATTCCAAGTTTTTTGTGTGTGTTTTTTTTTTTTAAGCGAAACTGAGAATGAGCATTTTTAATCACGCCAGCAAATGTGGTCAGAGACGAAGTGAAATATTTGGAATTTTACATTTCCACATATGTTTGATCTTAGAATTGGACAATCTGTCCTTATGTTCTGTGAAAACTGGATATTATTTAGATAATCGAGTGCGTCACGTTTCTTGTACTGTGTTTACAAAAGTTCAAGATCCTGTAGAATTGTGCAAACGATATGCGATATCTGATTCTGATATTCACACCAATCGTTTTTTGCTAGGTAGAATTTTTAACAACTTAAGCAGGAAACTGTTTAGCAGATGTGCCACATGATCAACAAAGTAATTGTTCATTTCATTGTCATATTTTTTGTGAGAAGGCGTTTTGTTTAGCGTTTTTGGCCAGGCTCTCAAATCTCAGCTCTTTTTTTCTTTTTTCCTTGGTAAAATAGTTAATTTTTGCAAGGGCCGTTTAAGTCAAACCAGGACTTGTGGGGAAATTTCTGGTAAATGAAGGCATAAAACCGATTGACATTTACGGAAGACTTTAAGCACTGTATGGTGATGAGACCCTCAGCCGCAACATATCATTTGAAGGGTGCAAACGTTTTAAAGAAGGTCGTACGTCTGTGAATGACGATCACGGTTTAGGTGGCACAGCATTCGTTCCCATGAATATTCATTGATCCTTGAAAATCGACTGATAACTTGTCGACCAACTTGCAAAAGAGACGCATCTGTCTGAGGGAACTTTACACACATTCATTCACCAACATCACTTGCACATCTCAGGAACTCGACTGGGAGCCACATCCCCCGTACAGTCCCGAACTCGCTCTAATCCATTTCCGCATGTTTGGGTCATAAGTGTATCACAGGATTATATAAAGAAATAAAGGAGTTTTTAACTCTCGTAACTTTCCTCTTCTATTCTGCACAATCAAAAGTTCCTGGTTGAACGCCCTTCTCATGTTTTCCACCTTGTAGAGTTCATTCCACAACATTCAATCTATCACTAAATATACTTATAAATACTAATATAACAAATCTAATTACTGATATGGAATCCATTCACCTTCATCCTGTAACATGCACAGTGTCTATACGCTGTTTGTGTGAAATCTGTGGCGCACTAGTTCGCTTTGAAGGCAGCCATGATGAGCTCTACCCACAATCCCTAATTAAAGATTAGGAGGAAACAAAAGCAGCTCTACAGTCTCCATGTGTCAGGTGACACGGGACACAAGCAGGAACAAAGAAAACCTGTTCTCTCTTCCCCTCTCCCTCTCTCTCTCTCTCTATTGTGCGTATGAAATGTAAAATGCATTAGACAGTGGCAGTGGGTAGGCATGCCCGAGGCTAAACACACACATGTGAACGGTGTGGGAGGACAAATCAAGCCTGCACACACTGTCAGCCTCATAACCTTACATCTATTAATATCACACATCTCCCATTTACACACACGCACTTCCAAACACGACTACCTAGTGCACCGTGTTAACGATCACTGACAGTTACATGCGTAAAAGTAGAGCACTCGATTTGACCTGACCTCCATGCCGATTTGATGTCTAATCATCGCTCTTTTGTTCTCCTACGTTCTCCTTTCTTTTATTTTCCCGCCCTCCTTTCAACATGAATTAAAAAAAAAATGAAATGGTTAAGGAGAGGCAAGGCGAAGAAGAGCATAGGTGCAGGAAGTAACAAAGACAAGACAGGAAGAAAAAAAGAACACAAGAAAATGGTGAAAAAAATGACACACATGCCACGTGGCATGCTGTCGTTGAATGCCACCCTCTGTTCCACCAAGATCCCGGCCAAGTGCTAATGAACATAGTCGCTGAAGGCCAGCGCTGGGCGAGGTGGCATCGGAGCACAAGGGCCTCAACCGCCAGCCATAACAACACACCTTCACCTCGTAATTAGCTCAACCAAACCAGGAAACGGTGCAAACGAGAACAATTAAATCTGACAGCTGATTATAAAATCTTGTGTAACACTTCAGTCAGAAAACAACTCACCATAGCTACGTAACTACACACAAAGCCATTATCCATATCTGTCAAATATCCACGTTTGTAAGCATGCTCAAAAATATTGCCGCAATTACAACATTCAGAGTGAAACTGATACTGATATGGGCAATCCCCCCTTCAGTTAGTCATATCCTTCGCTTCAGCACGAAATACCTCGTAGTAATTTACTTTCTCGACTTAAATTACCTCGTCGGAGTGTTTCCATTTAATTTTTTTAATTATAATTACACAACCCCATTAGTCCGCTCCGATGGAAGGGGAGTGAGAGAGCTGATGATGTTAATGGTAAATAAATTGTAAATCATTAGTTGATTGCTGGGGGTGACACACTCGGCATTGTGCTTTAATTGGTGCTATAGAACGAGTGCACTGGTTTGTTCAGTTGTTTTACAGAGAGAGAGAGAGAGAGAGAGAGAGAGAGAGGTCGTTTCAAATGGCTTCAAACTACTTTTACCATCACTGTATATTACATACTATTACCAGGAGCAAAAGTAGTTTTACATTTTTACCGGTACTGTGTTATGTGAGGAGAATAAATAAACCATGGAGGTGGTGGACAGTTCTATGAACCTACAGTAAGTAGGTTTGTCTTCATGTCTCCACTTTAGAACAGTCTCAGCAAACTAACTGTCCGGGTGTTGAATCCCAAATAGCGTTAAGTGGAACGTTAACCCACTATGTACAGCAGTGTGTAGAATCTTTCTGGTACTCCCGACCTCCACTGAATCTTTTGGTAACTATTACTCATGATCATATGAGAAATGTCAGATTGAGAATAGTTTTGTCAGCCAATAGATGTTGGAATCCAGTTGTCTCAGAAATTACCTCAGACTGCTTCACTTAAAGATTTTCACAGGAAATGTATTCACTTTTTGTGGATAACTCTCACACACACACAAAAGCAGTAAGCCAAAACACAAAGGCTATAATTTATTTAGTGAAAAAATCTTTTTTTTTTTTTAAGTGATGGTCATTCAGTAATTCCACGAGAGGGTCCATTGTGCGCAATAACTGTGGGCCCACAGTGTGAGGAACATGTGGGGCCCACAATTAATGGCCCTTAATGGACTGGTCACAGTGTGGGCTGAGAGTGGGCTGTGCTCACTAAGCAGAGGGGGCCCCTGAGGGCAGGATATGGGCCCACATTAGGTCCCTGCTTAATGCGGGCAGCGCGCACTCAGCCCACACTGTGATTTTGCATTTTGTGGGTATCAGGGCCCACAGTGGACCCACACTGGCATGTTTTAACACAATATATTTAAAAAAAAAAAAAAAAAAGCTTAAATATTGATAGCAGGTTCACAGAGGCAATTGCTGGTATTCAACCAATCCAATACAGTTCCTAAAACTTCACCATCTTACCAAACGTCAATCAGCAAGATTGATAATTGTGTATGGAAATTATTTCTGAGAAAAAAAATATGCTTGAGATTTAATGGAAATGATTTATAGTAAGATAAGTGTTTACCTTACTGCCCACATATGAGAAATTCAGACTAAGGGTGATTGCCTGGAAGTGAAGATCTTACATCTACCAGTAAATCTTTCAGTTACTACTGCTTGGACCAGTTAATATGGATGTTAAATAAGGTATATTTTTAACAACTTGCTTTTTTCAGGGGTGAATCAGATCCTATTGTATTTAAATGTTAGAGAGTACTACTGATATGTTTTAGTGCCACAGGCAAGGTCATAAGGTACCTGTAAATAAAAACATTTCCATACTTTCTTGGTCAAATATTCAGTATATACATAGTAGCTTCTTATGGTTGAGATGCCAATTGTATTATACACTGATTATTGAATTAAAGTGCTTCAATCAGGCCCCTTATCCCCTGTGAAGGCCAATCTTAATGCTTTAGCATATCAAGACATTTTGGACAACGCTATGCTTCCAACTTTGTGGCAACAGTTTGGGGAAGGCCTTTTTCTATTCCAATATGACTGAGCCCCAGTGCACAAAACAAGGACTATATAGACACGATTTGATGAGTTTGGTGTTGAAGAACTTGGCTGGCCCTAACACAGAGCCCTGACCTTAACCTCATCAAGCACCTTTGGGATGAACTGGAGATTGCGAGCCAGGAGCCTTCTCATCCAACATTAGTGCCTGACCTCATAAATGATCTACAGAATGAATGGCCATGAAATCCCACAGAAACACTCCACACTCCTGTGGACTGCCTTCCAAGAAGAGTGGAAGCTGTTATAGCTGCGAAAGAGGACCAACTCCATATTGAAGTATATGTATTTGGACAATGTCATTGCAGGTTTGGCCAAATAGTGTCCATATAGTGTATGTGAGGGGGGAATGATCATCTTATATAAGACTATAGTACATACCATAGCATACAGTACCACAGTATTACTGTGGTACAGTTCGTCAGACACCATAGAACTTTATAGAGTGCCAGGGTAGGTACTGTGACACATCAGTGGGTCCCATGATAGTACTATTAATACTAGAGTACTTACTGTTTACCACAGTAGCTACAAAGTTCAGCAGATGTCCAATATGTTATGTATCTATTGTTATGTAAGGTAATATTATTAATGAGTTTCAACACTGTGGCATGTTATATGAATATTACTGTTATAATACATGTATAACATATTTTAATGGTACATCCTGGTACATATTCCATAGCACCATGCATGGTACAAGCATCTATCATAGTCTAGTACATGTACTGTTGTACCAAAGTATGTACCATGGAGTGGTGCATATGATAAAGCATCAAATAAGTACCATATCTCATGACTACTATGGTACATATAGACATAGTAAAATGTCTTATGGGTACATTTAATAAAAGGGTTAAGAATTAATGTTAACACTGGCCCAATGAAAAGAGAATAGAAAATAATGTTTGCTTAAAGCAAGTTTGGTGCAAAAATGAGTAAAGAATTTGTTTGGTAACAAAATTGCCAATTTATACATTGTATAAAACATTATGGTTAAGGTTAAAGCAAGGGGCAAGGTTCACATTTTTAGATTTCCATACAATGCTTGTGAATTTTATGTGGGTTACAGGTGCAGAAAATAAGGGGTTAATTGCAATAATACTGACCTCTTCACGCGCTGCTACGAGAACCCTCATGAACCTTTTTTTTTTTTTCCTAAAAATAAAGAGAATGGGTAAAAAAAATAGAAAGGTTGCCCAATTAGCTGCAGAAGTCATGGCCTCCTTGCTGTGTGGTGTGTACGCGGACGGCCTGGCAGGCCCTAACAAAGCCCAGCCAACAGCGAGGAACTGAAAGCACGGCTCTGGCTACACACAAACACTCTCAGCCGGAAACTTGCCGCAGCACCACATATGGGTCATATGAGTGTGTTTAATCAATCTCTTTTTATTCCTGTTAACACGAGAGGTGTAGGAAAGAGAGAGAGAGAGAGAGAGAGAGAGAGAAAGGGAGAGAAAGAAAGCGAGAAAGAACGTGAGAGAGATAGAGAGAGAAAGAGATGGCTACAGGTTTGCGGCAGATGGCTTAGTGTCAGTCATGACAGGCAGCCAGAATACAGCTTCCCCTGCACATTTATAGCCCTGCCTTACAACATCACACACACACACACACACTATTCTTTATCTTTCTTTCATTCTTTTCCATTCTTTCTCATCTCTTTCCCTCATCCTTTATTTTCTCGATCTCCTTCATTTTTCTTCTTCACACCTACACGGTTCATAAACACAACAGCATGCTTCCTTTTACAGCAGCATCCTTTTACGTAAAACCTTCATACCTATACAGGGTAAATAGGTACTATACAGAAATCTGACATACTGTAGAGAGACCCAAGCCAGGACGTCACAGCCTCTGATCAGGTAAAGACGAGCACATTGCTCAGACTTCTCGCTCGCTCGGCCAACAACTTTGTGACTCCAGGCCATCTGCCACATCTCTGCTCTGACTTCTCCTGCCAGGAAGAGAGAGAGAGATAGAAAGAGAGAGATGGTGGGGGGACGAGAATCTGAAGAAAATTGATGGAGAGAGACAGCAAACGACAGAGATGGAGAGCATGTCTAGAGCCATGAATGTTTTAATGACACGCAGCAGTATACATAAAAGATTCAGGAAGAACAAGCTCGTGGTCCTGATGCTCATTACCTGCTCCAGGGCAACATAAGCGCACATCGTAGTCTAATATGAACAGAGACGGTCACTACTTTCAGGTGTACAGGTTACTGTACGAAAATGTCAATACGGAATGTCGAATGCCAAATTGTGAACCTTAAAACATTTAAGGCACTGTTGAAGTGCGTAATGTGTTTCAATCTCATCTGTTGTTCAGTCTATTCCCAGCCATTTATGAAGGACTTCCTGTTAAAGTTAGATCATGGTTTGTTTGGCTGCAATACAAACTGGCTTCACATCTGAAGGGGAGTAAGAAACACACATGGTCTCCTTTCTTTCTTCCTTTCCTGTTCTCTCTCTTTCTTCTGTATCTCATACACACTCAGCTTTACCTTATGTTATTTTACAATTGCAGGTTATCCTTTGAAAAATATTACTGAACCGATGCAAATTATTCAGACTCTAGGAACCATGCCTTAGTTTTTTTTTTTGTTTTGTTTTTTTCTTTCTTTCCTTCCTTCTTTCTCATACTTATTTTTGTTCTTCCCTGTACACACCTCACATCTTTAAAGTTGATTCTGTTTCAACTTACTGTATTATTGATTCCAACAATAAGATATAACTTTTAAAAATTAATTTTCATATTTCATTCCTACTTTCTTAATATTTCTTTTTGGTTTTATTTCTCATTTTGCACTTTTTTGCATTCTTTCTTTTCTATTTCATGCTTTGTTTAAAATTCCAATATTATTTTTTTTGTTTTGTTTGCTCATTTGTTTCTTCTTACCATCCAATTTCCATTTCCACTTAAAAAAATGTTTTTATATTCCTATTCTTGCTGTCTTGCTTCATAGTTTTTGTCTATTTTCTTTGCTTCTCTGTTTCTTTCTTTCATATTGCATTCTCATTTTTATTTCTTGTTTAATTTTGTTTTCTCACTTCTCTTTTCATTCCTCCTCTATTTTCCTTCTTTGTTTTTATATCTAATATCTTTCTTTCTTTTTTTTTTCTTATTTGTTGTTTACTTCCTTTAATTAATTAATTATGAGTGATGTTCTAGTCAAACTGGGACTTTTGATTATGCAAAACACAGTTATGAAAAAAAAACTACTTTTATCTCTCTCTATAATCCCCTACTACACTAATGTCAATAAGTTTTATGCCTTCATTAACATCCCAGTTTGACTTCAACACCCCCCATAATGTATTTCTTTTTTTCGATTTTTTTAACCCACTTTCATTTTTCTTCACAATTTTTCTTTCTTTATGTTTTGTTTCTCATCCTACTTTCTATTTTTGTTCTTTCTTAATTATGTGCATTCGTTATTTTAATTAATATACTATTTATTATTCCTTTATTGGTTTACCTTTCTTATTTCTTTCTTGTTATTCATCATTCCTCTCCTCCTTATTCTTCATTTCCTTACTTTTAATAATTTCCACCTTTGATTCAGTGATTGATTCAAATGATTCATATAATTCAGTTGGTTCAAATTATTCAGATTCAGATTGTAGAAAACTTTGACAGAAAAAGGAAAGAAGTGAACAAATAAATCAATGATGTTATTCTTACTGCTCTGCAGTTGTCTCTCTCTCTCTTTTTCTTCTTCAGCTGTCTTTCTTGACCAAACCCACCACTTTTGGGGTCGAGAGTTCTTCTTACATCTCTAGTGGAATAAGTCAACAGCCACAGCAGAATTCCACTGTTGATATCTGATATTCACGTTTATCTGTATTTCAGTCTTATTATAATCAGAATGACAGGAGGAGAAAGATACAAACAAATAAAAGATAATTCTGCACGTCTTTCAGCTCTCAACAAAACGTCTTCTGAATTATTTACACTGAGAAACGTGAACGCGTGGTTTTCAGATTCAACCACATTAGAGACATGAAGTGGAAAAGATCATCATGTGTCTTCTGTTTTCATTGTGGTTATTCCTTTCTTTAACTTCTTTAATTTATTTTTTTAAATATCTTGTTTAAATTTTTCTTTAACAATCCAATTTCATATTTTACACTTTTTTTTCTCCTAAATTTACAATTTTCTTTTGAAAATCATATTCAACTTTTTCTTTCTCCTCATGAATTCTTTACTTGTTCTTCCTTCCTTTTTTATATCTTTTTGGTTCTTTCGTCACGCTTTCTGTATTATTTCTTTCCTCTCTTATTTTCGATCTGTTCGCCCTTTTCCTTCCTATCTTTTCAATGATCAGTTACTTCACTGCAAAAATTTTTTAGGATCGTAGCAGGTGAAATATTCTTGAATCTAGACAAACCTGTTTATAATTTCTTAAAGGTTTACAACAAACCAAATATAAGAATATTGAGCTTATTTCTGGTCAAATGTTACTAAAATAGCATGCGATCATTTTGCTTGGCAGATCATTTTGCTAGTTTTTAGGAATGTATTTCTTGAAAGAAGCAAAATGATCTGCCACTAGAACATACTGTACCAATAGACATTTTTAGCAACGTTGACTAGAAATAGACTTAATAATCTTTTATTTGGTTTGTTGTAAACTTATTTAAAGAAATTCTAGATGGTGATTCTAGAATATTTCACTCGCTAAGATGCCATTTTTCAAAGTGTTCTTTCTTTCATTCTTCCTGTCTATATTTATTTATTTATTTACTTACTTATTTATTTCACTTTGCCCTCAATTATACAACACTTCCTCAAAAAATGGAAGAAAGAAAAGAATTTCCATTCTTAGACAGAGCCTTAGATGAAAGCGTTTGTAACGTAAACACACTCACACACGCATTTCAAATGAGAGCTGTTGGATTGCAGCTAACAGCAGACTCACATGAAAGAGGTAAGGTGTGTGTGCCACGTGCGAGCAGGCCCTGTTCCTGTGCTGCTGCCGAGCGGGCCGATGCTCTCCACATTTACTGGCCAAGTGCCGCTTCATTAACAAGGATCAGAACGGATCTCAGCTCTCTCTCTCTCACTCTCTCTCGCTCTCACTCACACACACACACACACACACACACACAGTTAAACTCATGTGGACTCACTTAAGTTCTTGTCACCTTTGATGAAAATCACACAACACCGTGCCAAGTTCGAGGACTGCCATAAACACTTCTTCACTCTCTCATTTAGCTTCATCGAGGTGATTTAAAAAAAAATGCCAAGAGCACTTATATGTTGCATTAACATGCTTCGTTTTCAAAAGGAAGGAAAATGTGAAAAAAAAAAAAAAAAAAGCCCATATCATTTCTTTGGCATCAACTGAAAGAGACTTTGATCTAATACTCTGAGACACGATTCACATTTTATTTAAAGGGATTTGATTTAAAAGGGATTGTTGTTTCATACAGTCATGATTGAATCACATGATCGGAATGGCCCAATTATGATCCAGGCATGTGCTGTTTTTAACATTGCGCGGTGATGGTGTTCAGGAGGTTAGGTGGTGCATTTCCCAAGGATCTCCCTCCTACTCCATCCACCTTCATCCACTGGGATGGTAAGGAAGCCAAGAGTGAAAATAAACATGTATTTCTGCGTTGTACAAGTCGAGAGAGAGAGAGAGAGAGAGAGAGAGAGAGAGAAGGAAATAAAGAGGGGGTGGACTGCTGCCTGCTAGACTTCATTGATTAATGACTCATTTTTCACTTCCACCATTTTTCACTTCTAACTTTGGTCCTTTCAGAACTTTTCTTTATCATAAATGTAGGCCGCATTTACAGTTTGTAAGTGCAATGTCTTCCTTGCTGTTGTTTGTGTAAGTGCAGTATGTTTTACTTCTGAGAGAAGATATTGTAATAATTTATAATTATTCACTGACTGGCCCAAAAAAAACATAAAAAATACACACTGTAATATTTAGCTGGACCGCTTTTTGCTTTGATTATCATTTCAATAAGCTTGTGCAATGTCACAACATTTATTTACATCCAGAGTAGCATTAATTTCACTCCAAGATCGTGTATTGATGATGGGAGAGTCGGCCTGCTGTGATTTTCAATGGGGTTATGTGAAAATGATGTCTCATGCTCGCTGAACTATTCGTTCATCCTGGTATCGTTATCTTGGAATATGCCTGTGCCATCAAGGAATAAAAAAAATCCATTGACAGAAAACCCTGTTTATTCTGTATATTCAGGTCATCAGCTGACCTTGTCTTTTGTGTGCATAACATTGTTGAATCTAGACCTGACTTACAGATCATAACACTGCCCCCACAGGCTTGTACGATAGGCACTAGGCATAACAGGTGCATAACATCAACTGCCTCTTCGATTACCCTGATGCACCCATCAAAGGGTAGAACAGGGTAAATCTGAACTTGGAACTCAGACCACATGACCTTTTTACAATGTGCCACAGTTAATTTTTTATGCAAATGTAACCCTGTTTTTTCCAATGAATCTCACTGATAAGTGTTTTTTTTTAAAGGCTGCACAGCTGTTTAGTCCCAGTCTCTTGAGTTTTAAACAACAGTTTTAAAAATTATGGATGTAGAAATGTTTTTACTTTCTTTATCAAACAAAGTCATGAGTTCTACTATTGTTTTCCTTTTTATTTAAGTGATCTCTGATCACAATCATTCAAAAAACATTTCCAACCGTTTTCTGACAGCTCTTTCCCCAATTTTAGTAGTTGAGCAATCTCCTTAGTTTTCTTAGCTTACTGTTGTGAAACAGAGTAACACTACACACTGCATCACTTATCCAATAGAAGGCTCTTAATGAGTTGCTTAGTTAAGTCTAGGTGGCAGCTATGGTGGCTGAGTGGTTAGTACTTTTGCCTTGCACCTCCAGGGTCTGGGTTCGATTCTCGCTGCTGTGTGCACGGAGTTTGCATGTTTTCCCTGCGCTCCATCGGTTTCCTTCCAAAGACATGCAGATTTAGCTAGTTGGTGTTCCCCAAATTGCCCGTAGTGTATGTGTATGTACCCTGCAATGGATTGGAAGCCTGTCCAGTGTGTACCCCACCTCATGCCCTATGTCTCCTGGGCTCCAGGTCCCCTGCAACCCTGTGTACAGGATAAAGCCGTACAGACAATGAGTGAGTTTTTTTCTTTGTTTTTTTGGCCGGGGCAATTATTTCAACATGTTTGGGCCATTAAAGGAGTTCCTGGAAGGCCAGCATTTCAGACATGAAGTAGGCAGTCTGATCATGGCTCCCGTGTACTGATACTGTATAAAGAAATAAAGTTTTTTCTGTCATAACTGTGTTCTGCCCCATTCTGACTTGAATGCCCCCATAGAAAAAATAAATAAATAATAAAAATAAATTATTTTCCATATTATTTTATATTTTACATATATATAAATATTGCATGGATATCCATATATGCATATGTCCAAATCCATATCAATGATATAAGAATGAGTGTGAAAACCAGATAATAATACAAAGAGCTGCACAATACAATTGGCTTTGTGATGACATTAGGATGCAACATGTTATACAAAGGGAAGATAATCGAGAAGTTGTGATAATACAGATAAACAGAATAGAGTAACTATCCATGATGGGACAGGAGCAGAGAGAAGAGAAACTAGGACCAAAACTCACATACACCCAGACATAAATGAAACACATTATAAAACAAAGACCAAGTGCAAGCAGTCAGTTACTTGCATTGCTGGAAGTCAGCAGTGTGCTTTTCACCTAATATGAAAGCTCTGAAACTCATTTTAGAATTCATCCCATTGTTCCTATAAAAAAAAAGAAGAAAACTCTGTCTCTTTGTCCTTGTTCTTCCTTTTTATTTTTATATTACAGCAAGACAAAAAAGTGTCACGTCAGTCCTTGCTGCGTTCACACCGTATTCATTAGGTGTTCATGCAGCGTTCAGTGTATCAGAACTGGGCCACGGTGAGAGTGAATAGGCTGAGAGGAGAGCTAATCTCCCCTCCAGCAAGGGTTTCAATGCCTAATCCCATCCTCCTTTCAAACCAACTGCTACTTATTCCCCAAGCTGCTAATCGGTCAAATATTAGCGATTAGACTACGTTTCACCTACTCGACTCGAGGTTTAGTACTTAGTACTTAGAGGTGTCTTTGTGAGAGGAACAGGAGTAGTGGTGATTCCAGCACAATGATATTTATTCACTTTAGGTTTTCAAATCACTCGAGAGAAAATAGTTAAACAGTGATTGGATAAAGTGTACAAAAAGAAAACACAGAATCCAATCCAAGCAGAGGTGGAAAGAGTAATAACATTTTGGACTCAAGTAAAAGTATTGTTGCTTCAGTGAAATTTTACTGAAGTACAAGTAAAGTTACCATTATAAAACTCTACTCAAGTAAAAGTAAAAAGTAGCTCATTAAAAATTTACAGAGTTACTTTTTTAACAGCGGGGGTGGGATGTGGAATTCTACTGTAGTTTAAAAAAGACAAGCAGATATAAATCTCAAACTAGTTGTTTTTAATTAAAGGAACACCTTTGCATAATAAAGCTGTTGTGTCTTTCTTGTGCTAGAAATCAAAGTGGTTGCTTAAATATGGCCAGGGGTTTGCTTCATAAGAATTTGATGGCATTTTGCTTTCAGCTGGGTCTGCATCACTGCCATCTGTTTCATCCGTCTCCATCGTTCTTGTGAGTTTAGTGCGTTTGTTCTCCCCGCCCATCAATCAGCGCGATGGATTCCTGGGTGCAATTGTTTTCCTTCCCCGTTGCATTCATTTTATTATTTATAATTTTCATTCATAAATTTTTTTACTAAGTAACAAATATGATTTAAAATGTAGCAAAGTACAATACTTCAAACAAAACATACTTAAAGTAAGATTAAAATTACAGATTTTAAAAACTACTTTAAAAAGTAGAAGTACACAAAAAAAAAAACTACTTAATTACAGTAACGCGAGTAAATGTAATTCATTACTTTCCACCTCTGAATCCAAGTACATATCTTAGCACTTGATGGTTAAATATCTTGCTAGATGGACAACTGTAACAACGTTGCGATGATGTTCACCATCAGGAAAAAGGTCAGTTTTTAAAACTTGTTAACTTGATAATTTAATGAAAGCCACAAACACAATGTTGCAAATACAACCTCAAAACAATGGAATATAACCTTTATTTGGAGCTTCTATGCTGATAAACATCCAGTCACACAGCATCTGACCACTTCCAATGGTCCTTTAAGTTTCTAACAGGGTTTAGAATCCCGATCGGAGATTGTGATGGACACAACATCTTCCCTCACACAGCGCGTCTATCTCATGTCATGCATCTCTTAGCACTGAAATGTTACCTCTATGTTTAATTCTTGGTCAGAAATATTACAATAAGTTACAGTACTAGTCAAAAGTTTGGACAGGAGTCTGGACGTATTTTCTAGATTGTACATTACTGGATTTTTATCTATGATGAAATAACATACTGTATATGGCATTAGGTAATTATGTAACAACAACAATTATTTGTTATTTGAAGACACAAAGGTCTGCTGTTCTGCAACAGTTCTTGCAAGGATGGTACTGCATTTGCCTAACAGATCAAGCACCATGATGAAACTGTCTGTCATGAAGACCTTCCCAGGAAGGCCAAACCAAAACTAACCTCTGCTGCAGAGGAGAAGTTGATTTAGAATTACCAGCCTTAGAAATCACCAATTAACAAACAGCACCTCAGATTAGAGCCGTTATGAAGGATTTACAGAGCAGAAGTAGCAGATACATCTCAATATCAACTGTTAAAAGGATATTATTGCATATTTTGAACGCCTTCAGTATTGTTTTACAGTGTAGAAAGAAACAAAAATCTGAATAAACCATGGAGTTAGAAGGTGTGTCCAGATTTTTGACTGGTAGTGTACATCTTGGCTCCAAAATTGCTATACTGCAATATGGTGTTTGCACAGCGTCCAAACTGCATCCCGTACACTTTCACAGAATAGATCTCACACGTTGGGTCGGGTTTTCCTGCTTTCCAATATAATATTTTGTTAAACTGCTGTTGTTCCATGTTTTTCTTTTTTTCCCATGGCACTTGTTATTATGTATACACATATTGACTACTGTTTAACAGTATGTTTCCTAGGACCAGGTCCATTGCTAAGCTGAGTGTGAGTGTCCCACTCAGGCCGTGGGTTTGGTAATTATATCGTTATTATTAATTAGCAAGTCATTATTTTGTCAGCATTGTGTTGGGAGCTTTAATTTGTTGCTCCTAACACAACGATGTTGTTGTCGTTATTTTATCAGAGTAATTCTATCTTTCAAAAACATTAAAAAAACGCATACCAACATTGTCCCAATGCCAAAGTAACGTCCAACAAGAATTTGCAACAAGAAATTGCAACATGAATATCCAATTGTGTCAATGTGTCAGGAAATCACATCCACCATAAATGGCTAAAAGTATATGCACACCTGACCATCACCAATATCTCATTTTGTTGCTATCCTTTCTACTGGATGTTTGGAATTTCATTTGGAACCAAACTAATCTATCCATCCATCCATCCATCCATCCATCCATCCAGCATTCTTCCCCAATGTTGGAAGCATACCACTGTCTTGAATATCTTTTTATGTTGTGCTTTTAAGATTTCTGAAACTAAGAGACCCAGACCTGTTATAGGTTCAGAATGCTCAGGAACAATAGGCTTCACAATGAAATGATGCATTCAGATTGGTGTAGAAGAACTTCTACTGCACTGGACCCTTGACCTCAATCACAATAAATACCTTTGGAACAACCTGGAGACTCCTCACCTAACATTCAATTCAATTCAATTTTATTTGTATAGCGCTTTTAACAATTGACATTGTCCCAAAGCAGCTTTACACAATCAA
>JAQMYJ010000037.1:32626202-32637171 GCA_030014305.1 Clarias laeviceps
AGACAGCATCTAAACATACCAGTTCACCTAATACTCTACGTCCATGAGTCCCCCAGATCTGCTCCTTTACCTAAAGCTAATCTATTTACAGTTTTGGTCTTACTTTCCTGGGAAGGTCTTCATGAGAGCCAGTTTCATCATGGTACTTAATGGAGTTTACAAATGCACTTGACACAATACTGTTCTTGCAGGAACTGTTCATGAAAAAATTGACCGTTGTTTTTACTTAATTACCTAAAAGTACAATAAATCCAAATTTGTGTCCTAAATTGTGACTGCGTCTCACATTCGTTCATTATAAAAAAAAAAGAAGAAAAACGTAAAAAAAAACATTTCTAATTTCAAAATATTGTATTCAAGGAAAAGAAATCTTACAGCTAAACATTTGTAGACCAGAAAAAAGCAGCATATGATGTAAAAAACAAAACAAAAAAAACAAACACTTTCTAACAACAAAAAAAGAAAGAAAGAAAGAAAGAAAGAAAGCTTCTGGGTTTTGTATGCATAAAAAAGAGGCAGGTGCAACTGTGCCCTTATTTAAGGTTTGACCCAAGATTTTCAGTTACTGTATGCAAAAAAAAAGTAAGCATCTAAAACCACGTTAAGAAAATTCTGACTAAATTCATCACATTTTGATTATAAACCGTATTTAACCGTAACAGTATTTTTCCCCCCACTACAAACTTACTCACTACTAACTGTCCATGTGCAGCTTAGTCCAATTTAGTCCACCATATAAAATAATTTATAAATTCTCATGAATTATGGAGAATCTGCAGGAGATCTGTGAGGTACTCAGAGTGATGCTGCACATTTTTCACAGGTGCTCCAGTACATCTAAAATTACATGGTTTATTAAAGGACCATCATGTGCTACATGCAGTTCTGGATGAACTCAATATTCTCTCGAATGTTCAGGGGGAAAAAACACAACCTTAGAGTTTGATTTTGACTTTTGCACTAATAACTTAGACTTAGGAATGGTCACCTGAGAAGAAATTTCCTACTTGTGGATATGAACATACTCATGATCACAGTAAAAAAAAAACAGATTTATTGTAATTTCCCAGTACAGGGAAATGTGTCAAATGTGTTAGTAGTTGACTAAGTAATAGGGTGTGGTGTTGTAGAAAAAATAATGAACATTACCACATTAGAAAGTTGGCTTTTTTTCAGTCACAGCACAACCAGAAATGTTTCAACCTCCTTTATGAGAAAGCGATTTGCCAATGAATACAGGATTTTTAAAATCTGTTTATAATTAATTTAAAGGTAATCAGATCTGTAGTACTGAGGAGGATTGGCAGAGAATGAGCGGTAATCAGTGAGTGGTTACACCTGTGTGTGATGAAGTGTATTAATAGGATGTTTGTGTTACAGCGAGTGGTTTTTGACTTGTAAGATACAGCCGACAGCATGAAAGCTGACATTTACTTTGACCATGAACAGACCAGTGACAACGAAAACATTGTGTGCGCTTTTGGTTTTGATTAACGCTTTGAGTTTGCTAACAGGGACCAAATCCTCCTCTGTCCTGATGTCTTTTCAAAGTTAAAATACTTACAGGCTGCTACAAAAGACAGTGGAAACTTGTTTTCCTAAACATTATGGGGGTGTTCGAATCAAACCGAGACTTGTGATGAAATTCCTCTGGAATGAAGTCGGGAAAAAGTGATGAGACTCTTAACCAAAGTAAAACATGTGAATGATACAAATGTTTTATATGAAGGCTGTATGTCAGTGCATCACGATCCCTGCTGAGGTGGTTCTGTGTCTAGCTCCTGATCCTTGAAAATCGACGGATAACTTGTTACCAAGTCTGTCTGTGGGAACTGTACAAACAATCATTCACCTATACCACTGGCACATTACACAAACTTTGTTGGAAGGATCATTGAAAGTTGTTGCCACATCCCCCCTTCAATCTTGGCCTCACTGCGAGCCATTTCTACATGGTTGGACCATTAAAGGAGTTCCTGGGAGGCCAGGGTTTATACATAAAGCATTAAGTCCAATCAGGGCTCCAGCATACAGAGAAAACTTCTGCTTTCTGTTATTGTGCACGATCAAAAGTTCCAGTTTGACTTGAATGCGCTTCATAGAAGGTACCAATTATTACAAAAGGGAAAAAAAAGAACTTCCCAGTTTGCAAATACATATCAGAGAACAGCGTCTGGCGTCGTCACCATTCAACCACTTAAGAACCATTTAGAAGTAGGAAAGTGAGAGTGAGATAGCGAGAGAAAAGAAAGGGGGGAAAAAGTGTATTGAATATATCAATGAGGATGATGAGCTTTTATGCTGTCTCCTTTAGGACAATAAACCTCGCATTTAAAAATGTATTCAGAACAATCTATTACTCTCCAAATGGAGTTATAATTGAGCCGGTGTCAAAATGGTAAACAATGACGCCTCTGTTCCAATTAATAAATTACTGACAAAATCTATGAGCCTTAATATTAAGTTGCATTCAAATGGAGTCCATTAAGAGGCAGCGTGCGTGCGGGTTTGAATGCGCCCGAGCGGCGAGCCCGGCATCATGAACCCGTGGCTTTGGAGGGAGCTGAAGCGTGCTTCATTTAACTGAGAGGAGCAGGAGGAGTCAGAGATCGCTCTCAGCCATAATGAAGATGAATAAATGGAATGATACCTTTGTTATAGTGCGACAGACAGAGAGAGGGAGTGAGGGAGAGAGAGAGAGACACCAGTGTAGTCAGTTTAACTAGGAGAGGCGGAGAGGGGAAAACATCTCATTAGAAGCAAACAAAAAGAGGAAAAGCAAAGGAGCAGGCGTTGTGCAGGAGAGGGGTAAATACGGAGAGAGGTGATTAAAAGAGGAGCGCCTTAACGAACGCCGCTAATGAAATGGATATGCTAATGTTGTCATACTTAGCAGATGGAATTAAAGTGACTTATTGTAATGCGCATGTTACAGTATTATTAACATGGCATGGGAAAGGCGGGATACTGAATCATGTGGCTAAATCATATGTCACCGTCGGACTCCGGTTTTGATTTTTCTTTCATTAAAGAGCCTCGTAGTGTGATAGAGAGAGAGAGAGATAGCAAGATGAAAAGCAAGTCAGGATAAGAGGAAGATAACAAATGAAGGGGAGCGAGGGAAATGGTTGGATTTCGTTCCATTATGCACAAATGTAGTCATAAGAAAGAGGATGAACACTTACATGCTTAACCTGAACCTTTCCTGCTTTTTCAGATAAATTGATACCATATGAATGAATCGCTGTTTATTTACAAGCACAAGGCCATAGGGAAAGAAACATAAAGATACAAATAAAATAAGTATTGAAACATGGGGAAATTAGATGGGATAAAGATATGGAATTTGGAATAGACGGGTTAAAAAAAAGAAAAGGGAAAAAAGAAAAAGCTGAAGATATAGAGGTTAATAAAGTGTAGTAAAGAGACATTAAGCAGTAAGCAGGGAGAATTATAGAATGGGTAAAGAGGTACATAATCCATCCAAGATATTTTTATGTCTGTCTTAAAAAATAGAGGTGAATATTAGTACATTACATACGGGAAATTTGTCACCCAGTGTAATTGGGACCAAATTCCATAATCTGTATAGCTAACTGGAACTTACGGCTAATCGTATCTAGCCGGCTAGGTCTGGAGGGGAAAAAAAGTGTTACATTTGTACTAAATACACCATAACTTTGAAAGATACCAACTCGATTTAGCTGAACTTTGTAATGCAATTTTGGACGGAATGAGGGATATGAAATTTGATTCCTGTTACTTACATTGTACTCGTGTTCCGGGCGATAAACTTCACGATCAGTGTGCGGCTTATGACCACCAAGACCTATAGTAATGTACGTACATGCACTTCGATTTAATATATATTCCTTAGTGATTTTAAAGCATTGCAAATGGTGTGTGAATTGGATAATTCAATTGTATTTCACTTCTGTGCTGGGATTTCTTAACCAGGTTTAAAAATTACTACCATTCTAACAGTATTGTTCCATAATGCGTATAAAAAAATTTGTCTATGAAAGGCATTTTTGGTTCACAAAAAAAAAAATCTTGATAATGGACCCGATTACGTAGACAAACAAGTAAAGCATTTTCTTATCCTACAAATTACACTGATTATAAATATGTATGCAATGTATATACCATTCCTATTGTGTTAAATGGCGCAATATATATAGCTTTAATGATCCTTCCATACATCTGGTCATTTCTGTTCTGCACAAACTCTGTTTTTAATTACTGCCAAAATATATGTAATATATACGCCAATTTGATGGAATCCCAAAGCTTCATCCGCCGCACATTAAGGCACATTAAGACCAAGCGCTGCAGATTGGAGTGTAGAGTCGTGATTGTGACGGTAAGTGCCTCGCTCCTCTCCTCCACCATTAGGAGCACGGAGGGAATGGAAAAGGATGGGCGAATGGGTGGCATATGCTCTAATGTGTCTTAAAGCCGTCCACCTGTCATCGGAGACGAGAGCGGCTTACTGATGGCGTGATGAGCTTCGTTTAACTGATGGCTCTTCTAAATGAACTCGCTGCCATTCAATTGATGCCTTTGCCCATTTCGCCCGGCGCCCAAATGATACAGGGCCCCGTAATTATGCCACGTTTCACTAAGAGAGAGAGAGAGAAAGAGCGTCAAACTTTTATTCAAAGATAATAACACTCATTTTTATTCCGGCCTGAATTAGGGTGATACACTTATGCATTACAGAAAGGATATCAAGCACTTTTTTTGATTAGGATTTACAACCTGTGTGTCCTTGCAGTCAATAACAATAAAAGCGTTATGGTTATTGCTCATTAGCTCGCCACGTGGATCCTGTCAGAGCCAGTTTGTGAGTGTGTGAGCCAGTGTCATAACAGTTTGGATTGTTTTTAATTAACTTTAGGGGTTTTTATACTACTTTCAGGTCCTATTTTAAAAAACAGGCTACTCTAAGTCTTCTTTTTAATTTCTTTTAAAAATATTTTTAGTGACAGATTCAATATCAAGTATTATTATTATTATTATTATTATTATTATTATTATTATTATCTTCAATGTCGGTGCTTGGTAACAATCAAATCTTAAGCTACTGTATACCTGTAGCATGATACTAATTCAACAACATGACCTGTAACAATAAATGCATAAAAAGCACAATGTGTTATGTAATGACTATCACACTCTGACAAAGACAATGATGTTCCCCAAACATATCGAAGAATTCAACACCAAGTCCCAATCGGGTTCTAAATATGTCTATCAAGTTGTCACAATAAGATCAAAACACATTGTTGCCATGTCTGACCAGATTGCACCACGCTCTTACCGGGCACTTTATGTGCTTACTACATTTTCGGATTTACCATAAACCTAAAGAGGAGATTGTGAGGATTCCATTGATGTAGCAACAATGCAGAGACATCTCAGTGACAACTCAGTCAGGATACCATCCAGTCTTTCCTGACTGTGCCATGCATATAAAGCTATTTGTTTTGTCAACTGGTCAATGCCATCATTATTACATACTTATTAAGTCTTCCTGTGTCTTGGTTCGACCATGTCCTCACAAGGTTTTTTTTTTTTTTAACATGTCCGAAAAGAAAGCATGGCAAGTCGAAGGAAGTAATATTATATCCTTACCAGTTTCTACTGCATTCTTGCCAAGCTGGACAAGTTCATACTGCTTTCACCCAATTTTTTGATGGTGGGAACATCATTTAGTGTGCTGGGGGTTTAATCAATGCAAAACTAAATATTTGTCAATTTGCTTTGGTATAAGATTGGAACAGATGAGATACATATAATAACCCAGGAGTGAGTGGAGATTCACACAAGGTTTGTATTTTTCCTAATGAGCCCAGGGAAGGGTGGTGTGTAAAACATAATCAGAGCAAGGCCTTTGTTTAAACTGGGTAGTTACTCCAGAGGTGTGTTTGGGTGGGTGTGGGTGCAGAGGAGGAGTAGAAGGAGGATCTTATGCACATTGTGTAAAGAGCTCTAATTAATGTGTGTTTGTGTGCGAGAGAGAAACTGGCCTTTTCTCCTCCAGGGATCAGCCTGTGATAGAGTCAAGTGTACACCCTTGGCAGTGTGACCTGGATTTGGGAGCTGAGCTGCAGAGCAAGCGAATGTTCATTGAGACCTTTCACTGCAAAACCAGGCCTTCTTATAGATAAAAGCACGATACACATCACAGTACAGCCTCATATGGCACCGTGTCTGGGGAGGAGGAGTACCCAGCCTCCCCAGTAATTAAGCAGTGAGAGGGATTGAGAGTGATTGGGAGAGAAAGTGGTGATGATGCTGTTGTTGTTGGTGATGGCGGTGGTGGTGGTGAGATTTGCCTAGAATAAACACGATGTAATCTTTAAATTGCATTTAGATCATTAAATCCACATGGATTTAATATGGACATGTGCTTGAGTTCATTTATGGAAGAATTCTAATCATTAGAATGCAATATATTCATAATGTCTCTGTATCCTTAATGCTATTTTTTGCTAGCTAGTTGAAATGAGCTAACTAAAAAGAGATTGTGAAGAAATTACAATAATAATTTTAAAAAGTTTAAAAAGAATTGGTATAAACTTTAAACCTTCTCTACATCACATACATTTAGTTCATACATGTTTCATGTTCATACTGTACATAATTTTCATTGATTTCTGATAGGAATTATCTGTTAGGAATTATCATACTGTATGTATAATTTTCACTCATAATGCTAGCAGGCTAGTGAATAAAAGCTAACCTGAGAGGGTTTCTAAGGGAAATACTGTACTATGTCCCATATTCCATGTTCAAAACTGATAACGCTAGCTATAGTTTGCTAACAAGCAAACATAATTGCTGAGAAGGAATTTGTTCATAATACTTTTGATAATGCAAACTAGTAAAGCTGAAAAGATTTTTGAGAGGAAATGTTAAGTGATATTTAGATATTCTTATAATCATTATTGATACTGTAATGCTAGCTAAAACATCTTTTAAATAATTTGGATTGCTAAGAGAGATTTTAGTTTATAATTCATAATTCTACTCCCCATAGTAATGTTTGCTACTTGGCTAACAAGCAAATCTGACAGGATTGTTGAAGGCATTTTATTTCATATTCCCACATGTTCAGAGTCTTTACTGATAACACTAGCTAGAAAACAAGCTAACCTGACAGGATTTTTATGATATATTTTTTTAGGTGTTATTACCTTCATTAACAGTACTGGCTAGCTAGCTAACAACCTAACCTGACATGAATTTCACAGATATATATATTTTTTATCTTTATTTAAAACACTAACTAATTGGCTATTAAGCAAACCTGACAGGAATGCTGAGAAGAATTTTTTTTTTCATATTCCTGATATCTTTAAGGATTTTTAAAATGTATTTTTGGTTGTTATAACTAAATGTTTAATGTTTTATCTTCAACAACAGTACTGACTAGCTAGCTAACAACCTAACCTGACATGAATTTCACAGTTATTTGTAATCTTTATTTATAATGCTAGATAACTGGCTAATAAACAAACCTGACAGTAGTTCTGAGAGGATTTTCTTTTTCATATGCTTGATTTCTTTAATTCATAATCTTCACTTGTAAAACTAGACATCTAGCCAACATGCTGTATATGCGATCATTTTAGGATTTTTGTTGTTATTTTATATTTTGTCATCAAGATATAAATCCCACTGTTAAAACATGCTAACTGGCTAACACAATATAACTTTACAGAATATTTGAGAAAATCTTTCCCTCTTAATTGATGGCCAAGTGAGTATTGAGAAAACGACTGTTCATCTGGGTTCACATTATTCAGACCCTTGCTACCTGGAAAAGGTATAGCTCATTCTGCTGTTATTCTGTTATTTTTCTCTATGTTCCCTGCCCTGCCATTTCCTCTCATCCACACACACAGTATACACAGAGGAAATACACTCACACAGGGAGAAACACTGCTAACACCCAGTTGCTCTGATGGCCATTCTGCCTCAGCACGGCAACATGTGCATCTCGCTGTGAGAAATGTTGATTTCATTCGCTAATTTGTTAATTAGTTTTCCTGCATTACAGCCCCCTCCCTGTCCGCTAATGTCGCCGGACACTGTGAGATGGAAATTGGTTAAAAAACGATAATGAAAGATAGATATTGAAATAAATAAATCTGGAACGCTCCCCGAGGACCTGAATGGAGAAACTTATCTGCTCCGTCTGCTGATACGAAATAATTAAGCGAATTAAGCGAACAAAGGGCCGGGAGAGCTCTGCCTAATGCCGTATCTCTCAACCTGTGGCTAAGTACACCATCCGTGCAGATACAATTCAGAGGCCCATTGAGGCTAAACTCTACAAGCCCTGGCAACACACACTTATACACAAACATTGCTGTTCTGGCCTCTGAGCTGAGATGGGTTCAAAACTACTGACAGCTTTCAGACAGAGGTGTTAAAGGAAAAGTGGGCATTTTTCAAACTAATCACAAATTATCACCTCTCTTGCTCTCTCTCTCTCTCATTTTGTCTCAGTTCACTAACAACTCTATCACTCTCTCTCTCTCCCCGTTCAGTATATGTGTGTACAATGATGTCAGCATTTTTAAGATAAGGTCTGTAGACTATACATGAGATGTTCAAGTTAAACCAGGACTTTTAATTGTGCAGAATAACAGAACCCTGTTATGAGAGTAAAGACTACCTTTACTTCTCTCCTATACAGTATATATCCCCTGCTACACGAATGCACTCATCCCACGTGTCACAAGAACTTGGATGTCATCAAGATAAAAAGTTTTCTCAGTACGCTGGAGAATGCTTGGACTGGCTGCTGAAAAACTGGCCTTCCAGGAACTACTTTATTGGCCCAAAAAGGCCCCAGGACTGTACTGGGAACGTGACCATAACTCCCAAAGAGTTCCTGTAATGTGCAAGTGGTATCCGTGAATGATTGTTTGTACAGCTCTCACAGACAGAGCCGTCTATTCCGCAAATTGATTTTCAAGGATCAGGCGTTCCATTTGCATTTATGTTCACAGGAATTACTGCAGTGGGGTCCGTGCTACCATGACTAGGATTGTCATTCACAGACATACGGCCTTCTTTATAACCATTTGCACCTAGTTTACACCATTTGCACCTATTCCTAGTTTGACTTGAACACCCTTCTTATTATTAAAAGAAAGGATTTTGTTTTTATTATTTTTCCTTTGAGAAAGTGGGGATTTGCTTTTTAACTTGTTGGTGTTTTACATAAGCATAGAAGAAAACTTGATAAGACTTGCTCTTGTGTTCGCCTCATACTGTACTCTGACCTTTATTGTTAAAGAGAAATGAGGAGAAAATAATTTGAAAAAATGGTTTGTAATTTGCCTTATTATTGCATATTTTTTCTAGGTTTGTTAATTGAATTTGACAACTTCCCTTAGACTTTGTTCATAATTCAGTAAGTTGGCTTTGAGTAAAAAATTAATAAATAAAACAGATTCCCATTGTTTTCTGAGAGCCAGTATTTTCAGGAAATATTTTTCTTAGAAATTATTTATTGTTGTGGTAAAAGAAATTCTGCAGATGCAGTGGGTGTTCAGAGTATTCCTTTAAATAAAAAAAATAAAAGAAAATAAAAGAAATAAAAGAAATTATTTATGAGGTTGGGTTGCTAGACACTATAATTCACTCAGTGACACTTAAGTACAAGATTCCAAGATAGAGAGCCAGTGTGTGTGTGTGTGTGTGTGTGTGTGTGTGTGTGTGTGTGTGTGTGTGTGTGTGTAAAACAATGGTGAGACCAGATGCCAGCAAACAATAGTAATCATGAGTGGGCTGTGGAGAAAGTGTAGGAACTCGAGTCATTTCTGGCTTCAGTGAAGAAATCAGGACAAAAAAACAATAAAGTGAGAGAGTGAGGGTGAGCATGAGAGAGAAGAAAAAAAAAATCTTTAACAATTCAATATGCTCCGAACTGATCTCAGCTGACAGTGGCGGTTTGTCTGTAGTTCAGGTTAATTAGCTGCTGCTTATTTTTAATGAACTTCATGCAGTTGTTTGCTTGTATAATCAAGGCACAGAAGCAGAACCGCAAGCTAAGGTGCCAAAAATAAGCTGACAAAAGCATGGGCCCGCCTCGCCAGGCTCCCTCTAAATGGGAAAGCCAACTGCCTGCTTCATAAAACTCGCTTAGCTCGCTCAAACAAAATGGACTGTAAAGTTCGTTAGATGGAAATATTAAAAAAGAATTAAGCTAATGGAGGTAAAATTAAAAGAAATGAGCCAACAAACATATCACGCCAAAAATGGCTCCGCTCTGACAGCTAAGATTCCTAATGACGGACTACGTTCTGAAAAAAAAAAAAATTAAATGGCGTTCCGTGCTTAAATTTCTTTGAAAAGTAATGACCCATGGACGATGCACACTCCAGGCATTTTGTGGGGAGCGGAGGGGAGGAGAGAGAATGAGAGTAAGAGAGAGAGAGCGAGAGAGAGATAGAGATAGAGAGACTAAACAAAGAGAAATGTCCTGCAGTAAGGTTTAGGTGAATCCTTTAGAAGATCAGGTGGGGGGGCAAGAAGGCATAATGGAAAAGGATGAGGCAGTGGAAGTGGTTTAAGGTTAATGTAAAAGAAAGAAAGAATTATAAATGTCAAGAAAAATCAGAAGAAGAAAAAAAAAAACGTTAGCTACAGTTACGCCATGATGCGATCAATTCTTAATGGTCAGAAAGTGTTGATTAATTTTCTATAAGAGCAGCTCTCTGACAATAGCTCTGGTCTACATTAACATGCTTTTTCCAAGCAGTCATATGACAGATGCTTCATGTAAATATTGTTGAAATTATAATAATTGTTGACATAATCAGATTTGTATGAGCAATGTTTATTTAACATTTATGGAAGGAGTATCCAGTTGGACTATGATGTTTGCAGATGACATTGTGCTTTGTAGCGAGAGCAGGGAACAGGTGGAGGAAAATTTGGAGAGGTG
>JAQMYJ010000037.1:32650931-32663184 GCA_030014305.1 Clarias laeviceps
CCCCCCCCCCCCCCCCCCCCCCCCCCCCCCCCCCCCCCCCCCCCCCCCCCCCCCCCCCCCCCCCCCCCCCAACCGGACTCAGCCTCAGACCAGCCATTAAAGAATCATCAGAGACAAAGACAGGCACTCAGACTGGTTGGAGGTAACAGGAAGGCTACGGTAACTCAAGTAAACATTCTTTACAAATGTGGTGAGCAGAAAAGCATAACGTTAATTTTTTGCTTAATTTTCTACTGGTTATCGTGTACAAGGTGGTGAGAGGCCTGGAGCCTATTCAATTCAATTCAATTCAATTCAATTTTACTTGTATAGGGCTTTAAACAATTGTCATTGTCGCAAAGCAGCTTTACACAATCAAAAGAATTATTTAAGTGTGTATGAATCAAAATGATAAGATTGTCCCTGATGAGCAAGCCGAGGGCGACGGCAACAGTGGCAGAAACCTTGAGAGGAACCAGACTCACATGGAAACCAGCATCTGCATCATACTGTGTGTTAGGAGGCTGGAAGTTCAGTATAACAGGAGATGTGTTTCAGTTAATATAAAGTCCAGTTCATTATTGGAGGCTCAGGTAGACAATAGGAAACTCCAGTCCTGAACTGTCAAGTGACTGCAGTCACAAGTCCTCAGAGAACAGCTGTCAGCATCAGCCGAGGCCCGAACCGTCTACGTGGAAATACATGGAAGCCTATCCCAGGAGACTTCGGGCATGAGGTGGAGTACACCCTGGACACGGTACCGATCCATCGAAGGGCAGTCATACACGCTCATTCTCACACTACTAGCAATTTGGGAACACCAGTTCGCCTACGCTGCATGTCGTTGGACTGTGGGAGGAAGCTAAAGTACCTGGAGGAAACCCAACAAGCGCAGGGAGAACATACAAACTCCATGTGCAACAGACCTGGGACAGAAATCGAACCCTTGACCATCAAGGTGCGATGCCATAGTGCTAATCTCTATGACTATCATATAACCTGCTGAACTTCAATCAGGATGGGCTACAAAACAGCACCAGGGTTAATGTATGTGAGCTTTTAAAAAGTAAGAATCACTGGGCCCTGAATGTGGGAAGTTAAGAGGTGTTGTAATTAAGTGAGTTTGGGTTGCTAAGAGGTGGATCAGCAGTCACGACTTGATTACTTAACAGGCACCTGATATGAACATTCTGGACCGTAAAGCATTCAAAAAGCTTATTACTTAAGAAAAAAATATAAGTTCAGAAATATTTATTCAGTTCATGATTTATTATTGCTAAATGAAGACTGATATTCCATCCCACTCCATTTCACTTTCCCTTATGATTTTATTTAAAAGTTCCAAATTTTACTGTTTCTTTAACACATTAACGCAGGTCTCTAAACTCCTCCAAATTATGTCTGTTATATTTCATATTCTGGCTAAAATACCCTTCAGATACCTCAAACTCCCTTTATTTCAGTCCTCAGCCAAATGCACCGTGTCAGTGTCCGTGTTAAATGAGTTACTTGAGGAGGGGTTCTTCTTATATGAGGTCACATTAAGAGCAAAATCTAGCAAAATTGGTTTGTTTAAACCCTGGTGAATACAAAAAAAATAAATCAGGAAACAACATATTTGAAATGTTTGTACACACACTTGGAGACAGACTTTGCATAATAGGTCCACTGCTTTAATACCGTAGAAAGCCCTATCGCAACATTCTGTTTGATGTAAGCAAAAAGCTGTAGACTTTTCCTGCTTATTGTAGCTTTATTGTGGTGTCAGGTCAGGCATTAAGGCCGGTGCAGTGTTGGATTAGAGCAACTGCTGTGTTGGGGACATATGGCATTTGTCATCTCCCACTAGGGAAGCGTAGCTACAGTACCACCACCACCACCATCTCTTCACCCCAGGGGGATTTCAGGTTCTGAGTGGTTTAGCTGTTTAATGTGCTAGAGAAAGTGCGAGCAGGAAATCATCCAAACCCTTCTGCTGCTGTCAGATGCAGAACTCGGACCGAAACCTGAGACTTAATAAACTTAAAATCCTCTTCAAGCGGCTTGGACCAGGGAGGTCGAGAAAGACATTTCAGGGCTGATCCATGGTCTTGGGGAAGGTTTTAGAGCTCATATGATTGGCATGAATGGCGCTGAATAGTGGCATTTCTTTTCCTTTTCTGTAGGGCAACATTTTTGTTAAATCTATGTATAGTGATTCATTTGATATCCTTTGATATACCTTTTTTTCATTGACGTTTTCCTTTTCTCAGAGTTGCCACATTGCATCATTCAATCCGAAAGTTATCCACACATTTTACTCCAAAATACTCTTCCTGCCGCAACCCACCCGTTCCTCCAGGCTTGACACTGAGGATGCCCTGCATATTAGTGGCTGGGTATTATATATGGGTATATGGTTAAGGGCCTTGTCCAAGAGCAGTGGCAGTGCTCAAACCTCAGACCCTCCGATCAGCAACCCAGAGCTTCACCCCCTGATCCACCACTGCCCCTGATATTCATTGATATACAGAACATGATATTCGATGTAAATATTTATGTGTGGCAGCCTGCAAAAGCCCATTGGCTGATTCATGGAAGCCAAAAATAACATGCTGCAAAGATGTTGGACCATGTCTTAGATTTGGAGTCAAAAATCTCACAGTGCAAAATAAATATATATATTTGGACAGAAATTTTAAACTGGAGATCTCGGATTACATACAGTATCATAGCCAATTTAGTACTATTGTGAACAAAGATGGCAGATCCCAAAGTTCTTGCAGTGTCAGAAGCTTGATTAAAAATTGTTTCGCTTGATTAAAAAAAGCCACCAATAGTAGGATGGCATAAGATACAAAAGTCATGAGAGAGCTCCAAGTACTGTAGCATAGATGGTGAAAATCATTCAGAAAACACGTCCTTATTACATCAAGATCTGAAAAAAAGATCTTGCAAGATCACAACGCAACAAGTATTAATATTAAAAGATCACCAGAAATTCCTCACATGCAGTTGAATGTCGAAATGTAGAGATGAGAAAATATGTCATAACTCACACTATACTTTTAATTGGTTCTCTTGCACAGCCTGAACCTGCAACTTCACACTGTACATTCAAGCATGTACATTCATTCATCTTCTACAGTATATCTGCTTATCTTGAACAGGGTCACACACACTACATGCAATTTGAAGACGCATGTATTTGGATTGTGGGAGGCAACTGGAGAACCTGGAGGAAACCTACAGTGCACGGGGAGAACAAGCAAGTACGGTTCTGTGTAAAAGTCTTAAATTTAATTAAATTAAAGAAATAGGAAAATGTTTTCTAAGAGAAGTCACAATATATTTTTTTTAATGTAACAACCTCAGCAGCAGCCTCATTTCCCGTCTCGTCTGTTCCAACCACTCAGTGTTCAGCATCGCCGGTATACTAATCACCAGACTGATCATCTGTCATCATCTGAACATTCTGTTCACTTGAAAAGGCCAACTATAAACATATTGTAGTTACAGTGACTACAACAAGTCATAGACTTTAAATGCATTCAGCTCTACCAAGACCAGACCTCCTGTATATACATACATACTGTATACTCACACACACACACACACTGGTTTATGCACAAGTCAGGAGGAATGAATAGAGGCAATAAACGCGGTGCACAATCAGCACTCTCATAAGAATCAGGTAAACTGAAAAAGTGCTTATTGCAGTTGCGGCGTGTGATAAAGCATGAGCGTGCACACACCTTTAGTGCTATTTCACCTTCAGTGCTATTAAATTCATTCAGACAGAAAGGAAGGCTTTTCATTAAAGGTTGGTTTCGACTTTATTGTGCAGGAAATCTATTACACACAGTGGGTTATGTTTTCTCGTCTTGCCTCTGTACTTTGCTTCTTACACTCTGCTGAACAATCTGCTAGGGCACTTTTTTTTTCTTCTTTTTTTTTTTGAATGACATGAAGTGCTGTACTTTTTCGCATTAGAAGGCTGAATTGTTACTTTTATTTCTGTAATTAACCATTGGAAAAGAAAAATCTTACAGTATGTATGGTTTAAACATACAAGGGGAAATTTCACTTGTGTTCATTTACACTTGCAATATAACAGGATAAAACAGTTTTACCCGGGGGTGTTCAAGTCAAACCAGGACTTTTGTGTAGTTGATTGTTCAGAATAGCAGAACATAGTTATGAGAGGAAAAAAAAAAAAAAAAAACTCCCTTTATTTCTCTATATAATCCACTGCTGCACTAATTGATAGTATCAAGATAGAATGTTTTCTCTGTATGCCAAAGCCATGATCAGACCGCAAAAACACTGGCCTCCCAGGAACTCCTCGAACATGTGAAAATAGCTTGGCTCGAGGTCAGGACTGTATGCTGGGGTGTGACAATTACTCCCAGCAGAGTTCCTGTAGTGTGCAAGGGCAAGTAGTGAATGATTGTATGTAAGGTTCCAACAAACCGATGCGATCTTCCGCAAGTTATGGGTCCATTTTCAAGGATCAGGCATTCTCTAGGGACTCGCCTTGTCTTTAAAATGTTTGCACCATACAAAATGTTTTTACTGTGCTTGAAGTCTTCAGTAAATGTCAATCCACTTCATTCAAAAGAAATTCAGAAGTCCTGGTTTGACTTGAACGTAAAAGATTTTTATAAAACAGTTTTCTTTTGAACAGACTTTTGAAAAGCAGTTTCAGCGTAAAAAAAAAAAAAAATCCGTATTTTATGGTTAAAATAAAAAATTCTGGGTACACAATCGACTGTGCATCCAAGCCAACCAATCAGCAATTTCTTAGGATCTATCACCATGAATAGTTAGTTCATGGAAGGGCAGAACGTTATCCCTGGCATGCCACATTATCCATGATCCTCTACTCTGTATCGTGATGTGAAAGGGAAAATTTATTTTTAGTATTAATTACTAAAGAGATGCAAAGACCTAAATGAATTTCCAGTCAAACATAAAGCCCAATCTCTCTTAACCACCTCTGTGCTGGATTCCTGACTTGCATAATGCTGTGTTGTTTTTTGCTCAGTTTAGCGGAGATTACAGAACACCAGCCAGTGATGGAGGAGAGCAAGTGGCGACCGGAGCCACAGTAACATGTGAAATATGAGCGTAGCAGTGTCCACTCAGCAAATTCCTCCTGAGTTAACACAGGTGGTCTTCGGCGCGGTCTGTCAAATTTATTGATAGCCCTCGCCGGGGAACTCTGTCTCGCTGAACGAGGTGGTAATAGAAAGACAGGGGGAAAAAAAGAAAAAGGCTGTGAAAGGGTTTGTGCTGATGGAGCATTTTCTCTGTCAACAGTGTGTGTCAGATGAGGGAAAGATTGCACAGGTATAGAGCCTGGAGAGTGTGTGTGAGCAGCCAGATGGGTAAATCATAGCAGAGCGAACAGCCGTGGGCCCCCACCACACACACACACACACACACACACACACACATATGCAAACCTCCCTCCTACTTCATTCTGCTCAAGTAAACTAATTAAAATAAGTCATGGTCAATAATTACAAAAGCTCAGTCATGCCAGTGTAGGTAATAAGATGCGCCTAAGCGATAGGAAGCAGGTAAAACTAATTGCAGATGATAACGGTCTAGCTAAACAGCCGTTTGGGACCGCCAGCTCTTCCTTTAGGCCAGAATCACAGCTTTGTGTTTAATATGATTACAAGAGTTGAGCATCTACAATTCCCTCGATACGGAAACAGTCCCAGTAAACAAAGCAATTTCCACTAGGTCTCCGATTTTAATCGTCATTTTTAAGGCGCACCGCAGCCTCCCATTAAAACAAGACCCGACTAATATGTTTACACCATAATGACAACAGGCCTACTCATAGGCAGTGATTTAGCACGAAGCTAAAATGATATTAGCAAGATGGTTTCGTCTCATCTTTCATTACAGCGATGCCTTTGTGGATGCGCTCAAGAACCTGGTACATAATTAGCGCAATCTGGTTCCAATGCTCCTCTCCTTGAGAGTTTGACCTTATTTGTTTGCACAGAGGTAATTTCATTATGCCGCACGATTCTCTCGAGTTCCCCGAGCTAACGCTAAACGTTCGCAGGAGAGGCGGGGGTCGGGATTTGGCAGCGAATTCAGCGGAGACAAAGGACAGGCTAACAATAACATCTCTTTCATGTTGACAAATTCCATTAGCAAGCAAAAAGGTCGTGTTTACGGACCATTTTATGTATGATAATAGTCCAGGATAAAGGCATTCTGGATCCATTACATGCCACCTATGCTGTCAGTACATGACATGCCTTCGCTTGTTTTCAATCTTTGCTGCTGCCAAGGTGCAACCATTTTTTTTCCCTTCTGACATTTGTACTCTCTTTTTTTCTTCTCCAATGAAGGAATAAATAAAGGAAGGTGTTGGTTTAAGGCTTGTTTTTACCACGTCCATGAGGTCAAAGGTAAAAGCATGTTCCACCTTGTGAACAGAGAATTTCATTCTTCGTAAGAATCATAACCTAACCTTTGAAAAGAACAATGTCTCACAAGGTCAATACAGTAGACTGTTTTGGCAGCATTGCCACAAGATACATTCATACTAAACAATTTCTTGAAAAAAAAATCAATCGTATTTCTAAAAACAAAATATTTCAAAAATATGCAAAAGAAATGATGTATTTCCATTTTAAAGGAATGTCTTAAGGCTTAAAATAAAGGCTTGGAGCTTAGGGCACAAGGCCGGGTACACCTTGGATGAGGTGCCAATCATTCACTAGGAGCTGTTTAGCTACCATCAACCTACCATGCATATCTGTGGAATTTGAGAGGAAACAGGAGTAGCTGGAAAATACCCAGCAAGCATGGGTACAATATGAAACCTCCACACATATACTGTAGACCAGAGGTGAGATTTGAACCAGGCACCCAGGAGATGTGAGGCAACATTGCTAACCACTAAGCCACCATACCATTAATGAACTTAAGAGTGTAATTTTTACACATTTATTATGGGTGCTCCATATGTTTATTTACAGCACAATCAGAATCTATATTGTATTATACTGTAACTTATTAGGTCAGTGGAAGCTCTAACAGTTAAGACACCGAGTTACTGATCGGAAGGTTGGCGGTTCAAGTCCCAGCTCCAGCAGGTTGCCATTGTTGGGCCCTTGAGCAAGGCCTTTTGACCTATCTGCTCCAGGAGTGTTGTATCATTACTGACCCTGCACTCTAACCCCTATGCTGGGATATACAAAGAAAGAATTTCACTGTGCATTAATGTATATCTGACAAATAACTTAACTGACAGTTACATCATATAGTCAGACACTGGAGACATAATGTAAATGATAAAAGTCTAAATTGAACATCAGTATAATTTGCTATGTTTTTGGCAGACTGAGTAGTATTACACCAATGATCAGTAACACAACAGTAACACCAAAACACATTAACATTAATTATTAATTATATACCAGTAAACCGGTGTCAGAATCATGGGCACCCAAGGCTCACCCATACACAGAAAGACCAAAGCCAAGCCCTGCTAGTCCAACCCGCAAAAAAAGCCAATGCAACTGATCACAAAAAAAAGACTCAATGCTGGCCATGATAGAAAGTTATCAGAACACCCGGTGCACCACAGTCCACCATTAGGCAAAGAGGCTATAAGGTTGCCAAGCCCCAGCCTCCAAATTTCCCAAATCCCAGTCCAATAGTACTCCCATGGGATGCACCAGACAAACAATTACAATTCATGGAGGCCCCACCCTGCAACCCACAGCACCCAAATGATTCACTGTCATTGACCTGGTTCCAGACATCACAGCACCCCCCCAGAGGTCTTGCGGAAAACAGGAACCTACAGAATACTGGGTAAAATGCTTTTGTTGTAATTTTATGGCTGATCTGTCTACATCTGGATACTGATGTGTGCAATTTCAGCATTAAATCCTAACAACACATACTTAATTCAACTGATCCAAAATTTGTAAGACCTCTACAGAGCAAGAGCGGTTTCGTTAGATTCATTCCAGGATATGTCAGCCAACCCAGTCATAGTCCCAACCTTAACCATTTGCTTTGTTGGCTCTGACAAATTCTTTCAAAACAAAAAATGAAAACAAAAAAAGTCACATGGAGACCATGTTGGCGCCATCATGGGCTGGGTATCAAAATTCATGGATTGATTGTTCTTCCCTGTTGCACTGGATAATACCCTCTGCTGCTGTTATTGGTTTCCAACCAGTGTTTCATCAAAGCCTTCGAGCTCCAGTTTAAGCAGCAAAGTCATGTTTAACAAGGTAGAGCTTTTCAAGATGCCAGAACACAAACAAGTCACTGACATTTTTGGCTTTTGACAGGCCAGCGAGACAGAGAGAGAGAGAGAGAGAGAGACGACATGAGAATGGAAAGATTCTGACTCGATGATGAAGGAATAGAAACCACATTTGAGGCTTTGGCAACAGGAGTGGCATGTTAGGCCAAGCGAATTTACAACAGAGGACTCGGGATTGCATGTTGCCGAGCATCGATAGCCTTTATCCGCGCATGTAAGTAGCAAACGAGGATATGCATTGCATTTCAAAAGGCTCATTTCGACACAGGTTGTACCTATTAGGACAGCTTAGTAATTTAAGAAGCTGCAATTTACAGAGGGCGAAACAGGGAAAAACATCAAGTCAAGCTTAGTAACTTATGGCTTACCCAAAACACAGCTTGGGAAAAGTGGAATGAATGACAGAGCGAGCAAGGGATAGGAGGACACACTCAACTCTGCTACCTAATCCATCCATTGTACAAACAGTTTGGACTTGGGATGATTAGATGTTATACACTGGGATGGAGGAAGGATCCTTGTCAGTAGGCAAGATCCAAAGTTTCTCCGCACCGCTGCCAGTGTCAGTTTCCTCTGGACTTAAAACGTACACATGATCTGATTTAGTCGAATCAGAACCACTATTACTCCAAGACAATGAGGTGAAAAGTATGCACTGAAACTGTATCCCGTTGCTTAAATAGTTAAGTATTTTTTATAGGCAAAATGCTTCCAAATGTCTTTCAAAAATGTTCCAGACCACAACAAACAGACGTTACAGCAATATCGTGTTCCACCTAAACTCGCCCACAAGATAGCCTGACTTCAGTGTAATTGCATCAGAAAATTTGTGCAATTGTACAAGATGTTCTCATACATGGTAGGATGGTCAGGACAGCCAAAAAAGAATGGAAAAAAAACATTATTTCATCTTCATTATCTCAACATACCTTGGGAGATTCAGTTAAAAGATTCCTCCAGTTCTCAACTTATTCAGTCCCTAGAACAATTTTGCCCTTGCGTCAGTCTCCGAAAGATGACCTCAGCTCACAAGGAGCGGGGATAGTCTGCAGAAGATGAACTACATAAAACCGCCAAGAATTCAAGATTCTTTAATCTTGAGGTTGAAAATCAATTCTTTTCAACCTCTGACACTACACACAATCTTTTTTTTTTTTTTAATACATACTGATATATACCAATCACAAATAACATTTATTTTTCCTAAAATCTCCTACAATGGGCACATGCATGTCCTGGACCATGAAGCAATGGGAGAAGGTGGCCTGATTTGATTTTTCTTTCATGTGGATGTCTGAGTGTGTGTGCTTACCTCACTTACTTTGATAATAGATGGCTCATGGATGCACTATGGGAAGACAGTGTGATGCTCTGGGCAATGTTAAATCCTGGCATTCGTGTTGATGTTACTTTGACATGCATCACCTGACAAAATACTTAATAATAAATACTTGCAGCCAAAGTATTCCCTGATGACAGTGGCATCCTTCAGAAGGATAACTCACCATGACACAATTGCCAGGTTTCTCAACAATGGTCTGAGAAACATGGCAAAAAAGTTCAAGGTGTTGAATTAGCATCAAAATCCCCTAGATCTCGATCTGATTCAGCATCTGTGGGATGTGCTGGACTAACAAATCTGATCCATGGAGGACCAACTTGCAACTTTCAGGACTTGAAGGATCTGCTGCTAACACCTTGATGGAGGCAGATACCATAGCACACCTTCCGAGGTTTTGTGGAGTCCATCCCTCTAAGTTTTTTTTTCTGCTGACACGAGTGGGACCTACAGTAGGTGTCATGTGATTTTTAAAAATTACTTTTTTTGCTTATATGTCACAAATGTTACGCTACAGTATATGTCACATAAATGAACGTTTCTCGATTTAAGGTAACTTAAAACCTTTTGAACATTCACTAGTAATTGTAGTGTAAAAGTTTTAGATATTCAAATGACATGTTCTTCATAATGACACACTTTACAAATGCTCAATTGTTACAAAGAGACCTGCTGCCTGCCAAGGAAGCATTTGCTACATCATTCCACAGCCAACAGCAGCCTGTTGATGCAAAGCAGGGTAAGTCAGTGGGTCGTGATGTTGACTCCAACCTCAACCAGGCTTTTTTTTTTTTTTTGTTCTGAAAAGTAGGACGTCAGGATGCACTAGTCAGGATTTGACAGGATGTGTTGTTTTTTGAGTTGCTTTCCTGCTCACCATGGTTGTCAAGAGTGGCTGTTTGAGTTACCACAGGCTTCCCGGCAACTTGAACTAGTCATTCACCTCTGACAAGGACAATTTTTCCTATTATATAAAACTCTTGATATGGACCTGCTCTTGATATGGACTTATATGCATTGCACCACTGAACATGATTTATTGTACTGTATAATTGCATGACTGCTATCAAAGCATTCACTACGCATACATTATATGTTATGGGCAGAGTTAACACCTTATTCAAAGGTTATACTGTATTTTTATTATTCCATTGTAAAAAGTGATTAAAACATGTTGCATTCTATCCACAAATCTGAAAACATAATGCTTGGCACAAGCAAAATTATTTTATAGTGCCTCAATATAAACAGACATCCAGGAGTACGGCGGAAAAGTACCTTTCTTCACCGCCTTCCTTCCTGCACACTTATAAATTCATTTGCATAATTTGCTTACGTGCACGCTAAATCAAAATTCCATTCTTTTACACTTGCAGCTAAGGCTCTTAATTTGCAATCAGGAAAAGCAACAAAAGACTTTTTTTTTCCCCTTCATCGAGTGCTGCAAATCAACGGAACGGGAGACGGATCTTGAGAAATGAAAATGATTCCGATTCCCCACTCCACCCCACCTCCACTTGCCTGCTTCCCTACCTCCCTTCCTCCCTCCTTCCCTTCCTCCCTACCTCCCTCTCTCCCATCTCCTTTCCTCCGTAATCTACTAAAGATTAAAAATTACTATCATAAAACAGGCATTTCCTGAAAGTAATCCCCATCTACAGAGGAGGCGGAGAGAAGACGCAGCTCCAAAAGCACTCGCTGCTAGTTATGTCAGCCTGTATTTGAAACAGTTCTAATCATATACCTTTGTGGACACTTAATTAAAATTACAAAACCAGTTTTAATCTGTAGTCCAATTAATATGCAAATGTATGCAAATGTAGCGAAACAAGGTGGTGATTAAGTTAAGGACACTCTATTTCATGTCTCCTTTAAGTGTGAAAACAAACCGTCTTTTTTTCTGCTGTTCATCTGATGGATTGTAATGTTTACAGGAAGCATGCTGAGAGGTGGAAAATAACCTTTACGGCATCGTGTATGAAAACGTACATAGCAAAACACACGCACACATACACAGCAGAACCTGAAGAAGAATGAAATGGAGCAAATGAGTGCGTTCCAAACCCAAAGTCGTTTTATACTCATCACAGCAATATAGCTAAGGTCAATGAAAGTTAGACACCCACACCATCCGTTTACCGAGCTGCTTAACATGCAAGACTTAGTATTTCCTGCTTGAGGTGAGAGTTGACAATTCAAAAGGCGAGCCGTTATTTCTAATTAGGCCTTGGAGATAGTCTTTCAAAGTCATCTCTAGAGGGGCCTGTCCAAACCAGGTAATGAATAAGAAACATCAAATACGTTTTGTTGAGAGTGATTTAAAGAGTAAAAAAAAAAAAAAAAAAAAACATCTAATAATTCTTTTTTTTTTTTCTTTTTTAGCTTTCTGGATCCCAATTATTTCAGTGATTTAAAACTTCTTTTTAAAATAAATAAATTAATAAAATAAAAATATGAATACTTTCTTGATTCCCACCTCATAACTTAATATACAGTATGTGTGTGTGTGTGGACAGTGTATATAAATATATACAGTATACTGTAAGCCTGAGAACAGTGTATATTATATATATATATATATATATATATATACATTTTTTTTTTTTTTTTTTTTTAAGTTGTGGTTTATTATACAAATTTCT
>JAQMYJ010000037.1:32675025-32777000 GCA_030014305.1 Clarias laeviceps
CCCCCCCCCCCCCCCCCCCAAGCAGTACGTAGTTGCAAAATGCATTTTTTCCCCTTTCCTGGGAGATTCCACATTTAGGAACTTGATTGATTTTTATAAATCTTGCAATTAAATATTTTACCTTGTTTTCTTTCTTGTTAAAAATTTTCTTTAAAAATACTTTGAAGAAATAGGATGGACTGTTAAATAAAATCCATAATAGAAAAAAACGTTAGCATTTATAATGTGCAATTTCTCTTGCAAAGGTCCATGCTCAAATAAAAGTCCTATAAGTGAAATTATCTTGAATAGCCAGTAATCTATTATTTAATATTATAAGATTTAAATAAGATTTTCTAGACTTTTCTACTCATTTTAAGCCTTAAAAGAATCTAGAAATAACTTGAAAAAAATAAATGTCACTACTTCTTTTGAGATGATACTGTAGGTTTAAAGTATTTCATGGTTTAGTGAGGTCCAACTTTTAAGCAAATGATTTGCCTTATAATATGTGAGGGGTGTTCAAGTCAAACCAGGACTTGTGAAGACTTCAAGATGAGAAGCCCCATGACGCTTAGCCTCAGTTAAACAGTTGAATGGTGCAAACATTTTAAAGAAGGTTGCACATCCGTGAATGATGAAACCCGAACGAGGTGGTTCAGAGCCCACTGCAGTCGTCCCCGTGAACGTTCAGCGAGTGGAATGTCTGATCCTTGAAAATGGGCAGATAACATGCCGCCCACTTGAGGACGAGACACGTTTGTCTGTTCACATTACAGGAACTCAGCTGGGAGTTATTGCCACATCCCATAAAATACTGTTTTATGCTATTCTGTGCAATCAAAAGTCCCAGTTTGACTTGAACACTCCTCGTATTTAGAGTGTTTATTGAAAATAGCAAAAAAACAGTATTTAGAATAGAGGTAGAACGTTTTCAGTGCACTGGAGCCATGAGCGCACAGCCTGCTTCATGTCTGAAACGCTGACCTCCCAGGAACTCCTTTCAAACATCTGGAAATGGCTTGGAGCGAGGTCAGGACTGTACGCGGGATGTGGCAATAACTCCCAGCTGAGTTCCTGTAAAGTGCATTAGCAGGTGCAGGTGTAAAATCAGTCACGTTCTTGTCGGTTACATATCATGAGAAAAGCAAACAATGTTTAATGACATCTGCCTTTAAATACAGTAATCGCGTGTCTGTGCTGAGCAAAAAAAAAAAACATTAAAACTTAAGGCTCTGTCTTTATTAATTCTCTTCTCTACAATGATACTTTTAAGCTTTACTGAATAAAACGTTACAAACTGCAGGTTTTTCATGTAAGAGAGGAACCTCAGAGAGAGAGACGGAGATAAAGATTATATCATTCAGGGATAACACAGAGGTGGATCACCTAAAGCAAAATGCCTGAGGCACTTCAGGCTCATCCTTTCATCACACACACTAGCCTGAAAGGTGACATGGCTTAAGGCTAATATTGTTATGTGACGGAAAACATACTGTTGATATACCGTGTGTGGGTGTATGAAAGAGGAAATGAAGAAAGAGATCAACTGGAAGAAGGCACCTAACAGGCGTTTCATTTCATTAGCTCTTCCCAGAGCTCTTTAATCATGCCGTTTTGATTGCTAGCGGTTTGATGACATCCTATGTCATCTTGTGATGCTCACATTGCCAGGCTGTTCCGAGCTAAAACAGGTAAATGTACCTGTTTACATTTGGTAGAAATGTTTGCACAAAAAAAAAAAAAGTGAAAAAAAGGCTCCTGAGTAGCTAAGCTTCTCTGCTAATTACCAGAAAGTTGTGTTTTATCACCATCGAGCTTGGGTACTATATTATGTTTTGCTTTGATCGAAATATTTGCGACAATGATAGAATACTTTGTGTGTGGAGATTTAAAAAAGAAAAACCCACTGGATATCACTCACTCACTTATTGTCTATACCGCTTTATTTTGTACACAGGGTCATGGGTGGCCTGGAGCCTATCCCAGGGGACATAGGACACCCTGGATTGGGTGCTTATCCATCACAAGGCACGCACAAACACATGCTCATTCGCCAATTAGCCCAATCTGCATGTAGCCCAGCAACTTTGATAGGTACCAGCTTCTATGCTTCCATTTTTTAAATTCAGTTGATTATTTTTAGACTATTTTTAGTAAAGTAACTGCTGTTCAACATCCAGCTCCACCAACAAGATCCATTCCGTCTCATTCGCCAGTGTTTGTAGTGCACCAAAAAAAAAAAACTTCACCATAGGGTGGTAAAGAGACGCACAAGTATAAATGCTCGCAACGCTGTAGGCCACTTGTGTAGCCTACAGCTTTAGGCTCCACGTAGACTTGATGAAGGAGCATAAATCAGGTTTCAGTCAGTAGAGGCGCTGGATTGTTGATTGGAGGGTTGGGGAGTTCAAGCCCTTCCACCACTATGTTGCAGGGCATCTCCAGTGACAGTCTCAAGCCTGGAGAAATGGATGGGTTGTGGCAGGAAGGGCACCCAACTTGAGGATCAAATGCTCCAATGTGGTGACCTTGAGAAAGGAAAAAAGGAAAAAACATAGCCAGCCAATGGTGATATAGAAACCCACAACAAGGCTACAGCAAACAATAAGTAAAAGTAAATAAGTAAGAATAAAGCCACACTTCATTCCAGTTTGTTGGTTGTGCAGCAATTTATTTCTGCATTGAGATGTAAGAGATAATTAAGATAGGGTGTGGTGTTTTTTATCTGACAACACATAAAATCGTGTTTCAAGTCGCTTTTTTTGGGTAATTTTGAGTTATGCATATTGTCAGATTCCTGGTTCAATAAGTTAAAAATTTTGATACCAAGTTTATTACTGTACCGTGGTACCTCGGCATGTGAATGCCCTGCTTCATGAATTTTCACCTTAAGAACTGAAATTTGCTTCTGCATACAAACCATTTTTGGCATACAATCGAACAAGCTAAGTGAAGTGAGCCCACTTTTTTGTGGGCTTTTTTGGATTTTGTGCAAAATGTATTGATGACATAGCACCATGGGTCCCAAGAATGTGAGCAAGGACCAAGAAGGTACCAAGAAGAAAAGAGAGCAACTTTCAGTTTAATTTTTAAGCAGCCAGTGCCAAGAGGAATCATGAATTAAGGTTAAGTGAGGTTTAAGGTGTATTTATTTTATATTGTGCTTCATTTGCCACATCTCCATCTCTAGAGTTCAGTGGCAGGTTTTCTAGAGTATTATTTTTTTTTTTTTTTAATGCAAAAGAAGGTTATAGTGTTGAAAACTGATAATATTGGTAATATTTTCGGGTGGCTGGAACGGATTATCTGCATTTACATTATTTCCTATGGGAAAATGTGTATTGCAATACGAAATTTTGTCTTAGGAGCTTGCCTCTGCAACAGATTAAATTCATATGCAGAGGTACTATTGTATTATGTCCAGTTTCTCAAATATGAGCATCTTGGGGGAAAAAAATCCATCAAAGTACTAGTTTTAGAATATTTAAATTAGTATTCTGTAAGATCAAGTAAAAAAAACTTTTCCAGCAGTGTGTTTTTATAACAATAAAAATGCTTGCATTTCTATGACAACTGGAGTAACCAGCTTGGATAGTGTCCACTAAAGTGCTTTAAAACAATATTTAGGATTCAAATTTCTCAATTCTGTTGAAGGATTGGGAAGATAAGGTATTTAGCAACTGATTTTTGCCGGGGAAAAAATGAAGACCTACCTACGGCACTTTATTGGTCATAGTACAGAATGAACTTCTGTGACTTAATACCTGACATGATATGATGGATCACATATAGTTAATTAAATGAAAACTTTATCAATAAATAGTTGTTGAATTTTCACATACTCTGTATGTGGGGTTTGTCATTTGAATTTTTGCTGGTTACAGTTGCTAGGATTTTACTTGTGATTTTGAGATGCATGGGAATGGCTTACTTCAGGAACGTTTGCATACAACATAATGATAAAAGTAGTAAAATTGTCAATTTTCATGACTGAAGCTAAAGGAAAAAAATGCAAATCAATTCAAATAGTTCTTCCTGAATTCTTTGTTTTGTGCAGATTTGTGAGGTTTTTGTTTTCAATTATCTTAAATTCTGACAATTAATTTGTTTATTTAATATTCAATATTTTTTTTGCTGTTTTTACCGATTCCTTAAAAAAATAAAAATGTAAAATATAACTAGCTCCACTGTATTCCAACCTGGCTCTGCCTTAGTGCTTCTACTGTAGCTAGGCCGTAGCCAATTTAAAAATTTGGGGCAAATAAAAATTGTAGTGAAAATTAAGACATTTAGTGTCCAAAGTTTACATTTTAGATAATCAATAAAGCATAAATTAAAGTGCCAGTTTTGGCTGGAAAAAAACAACCATGGAATGCCATCTGAAGCAAAAATTAAATATGGGAATATTAAATTGTTCATTAATTAGTTAATAGCATCATGCCCTAAAGTCCATCATAATAGAAGACTGCTGAATTTGCCAAGGTCTTAGCTCATTGATTACAGTTATGGTGCAAGTTGTGTTTTTATTAATTGTATAATTTTTTTTTCAAAATTTTTGTTTCCATACTACCCTCCAACCATACAATGCAAGCAACAAAAACCTCAGCTCAGACTGGCAGCTCTCATTCTGCTTTCCCTTTTCTTTGCAACTCCTCCTCGTTATCAGCCACCTCCCTGTCTTTAGAACCGCGCTCAAAGCCCAGAGGTGTTCCTTCATTCTGTGTTTGCTGAATTATTCACCTCAAAATGAATATCACATTCACAATGGTACCTTGGTGTACCTCTGCATCTACCACGCTGAGGGGATTCGCTTCAGTTCCAGGCACGTTCCTAAGCTCAGCTCGGTTTAATGCGAAGCTCGTGCTTGATGTCTGGCCTGAACTGAAGGTAGCAGCCTTTGCTGCATTTTTTTCCTCTGAGAGACGATCTGCTGAAGGTTTGGGGAAATCAGGCCTAGGTTTTCTCGTTCACATCGTTCATGCTGATTTTTTTTTTTCTTTTTCAGTTCTGTCTCGAATCCGAAGTGCCTCTGGCATTTCTTTTGACTCCCTCTCTCTGCGAGTGTCCATGATCAAAGCTTCTCCCTTTTCCTTCTGACAATCACATAGAGGTTCGTCACGACCCTGTGTTTACGCCGGCCTCTTTTTCTGCAACTTTTTAACTTTTCTTTTTCCCCTTTTTCTTTGTATTTTAAGAGATGTGTCAGATTCAAAGCCACCCAGTCATTCAAAGCGCCGGTTTCCTGAGCAGCTGCTGTTCATATGTGATTACATTAGCGGAGCTTTTTCTACCGCATGCCTGCGTTGCTCAGAATTTAAGAGAGGGAGAAAGAGAGAGGGAGAAAGGGAGAGAGACGCACAGAAAGGTTCGGCTTTGTGCACCTAAATTACACCATGTCGGCACCATACCCCTTCCGCTATAGCATAATGAACCTCCAGTGTTTTCCTGCAGATGCAAAGATAAAAGACGGGCCTTGTCAGGGGAAAAAGCAGCACCTGCAAAAACGTCAAGCAGCGCTGCGTGGTGGAGTGACCCTAGGTCTCGATCCGTAGGAAAGAGTGAATGAGACGGAGAGAGGGAGGGAGAGACGCAGTGCCACGCGGCTCTATAGTGATAAATGAGTTTGTATTGTGTGTCAGTGCGGCTTCATGCCAGCCGGGGCAGTCTCTATTAAATTAGCACTTGTCAATGTGGCCGATGCTGATTGATAAATGGCCGTGTCACGGCTGAGGGACATTCGGTGTTTTATTCTGCTCGAAAGGCCCTTTGTGACATGCAGAAGACCAAAGCTAATTGTGGTGTTGCTTTAATTCAGTTTAAGCCTTTCATTGATTATATCATCCATCAATGCAAATTTGGTTTAGACCTTGAAATCTTTGAAACCCAGCAGATAGTAAATGAATATTTGGTTTAGTTGATGCCTACTCTAAAAACGCCTGTAATTAAATGTGAAGCTAGAGACGGGAGTTGCATGTTGCATGAAGCCGCCGTCCATTTAAACCAACCTCTCGTAATTCTTCTCTTTGAACCACAGCGATGTTAAATTCTTTAATCTGATCAATTCCTTTTTTGTACAGCGCAACTATAAAATTGCTACACTAGTTTATCTTTTCTATAGTAACTTATGATAACTTGCTGTAATGTAAGTCACTTATAGACATAACTAGTAAATTGATAGAGTACTTCTTTAGCAGTAGTAACTTTGCTTTACCTCGAAATATTTCCTTTGCGTGTTTTCTTCCTTGTATCTTAAAAGCCAAAAAGAAACTTTTTCCCCTAACAGACCCATATCCAATTTTTTTTTCTTTCTCTATTCACAGGGAAAGATAAATTTCATAGAGGTTGAAGGTAGTCGGTCCAATTTAAAAGTTTGTGTTTTATGCATGTGGACAATCACAGACTTCAAAGAGGCGAGAATTTAAAAAAAAAAAAAAAAAAAAAAACACCTCGCATTTCCGCCCCGCAGTCACTCACGGCATTTTCTGCCTTTCAAAGAGTGGACATATCTGAGCATTTGGAGAAAGACCGCAGGCATGCCGAGTGATTGCCAGCCATGCAAATAATCACTTACTTACACTCGACGAGTTTGCTTCGGATAAGGCAAATTACCATTTGAAAATGAGCTGAAAAACACTCTGGGCAGGATGCTTGCATTGCGAGTGCAGGAGTCTCTGAGTCTTTCTCTATCTCTGAAGCGTAAGGAAAGGGAATGTAGGAAAGCGGAGGAAGAGATGGAGGAAGGATGAAATGAGAATGAAAGCTCGGAGCACGGCCGCTCTGCTGCCAAAAGTGTTTTGTGCTTGATTTAATGTCATATCGGTGCAATATGTCCGATTCCGGTGAGTTCAGTTCAAATCGGGCGTTCTTCTTCCTCCAGTGTCCCTTGTTCCTTATCTAGAAAATGCACAAATGATATAAAGTGGGTTCAAGATTAAAAAAATAATAATAATAATAGAAAATTGTAAAGAAATTGTAAGCTCTTCTATACTATATCACAGATAGCACTCTCTTTACTAATTGGAGTTCTAAAACAAAATAGTTTTGACACAAGCACCCTAGGCAAAGTTTCCCAGACTCCCCTCTCCTCAGAGACAGAGGACTCCAGTAATTACTTATCATCTGCCATCGGCTTCGGCTTAGAACAATATTTAGTCTCAGGCACAACTGCGCCGGGCTTTTTCTCCTCACGTTCGCACAAGATGTCATATTTTTGTGGTGTCAAGTCTTTAAACAAAAATAAAGAGCAGATCCAGAGTCACAAACACGCACATATGTATACACACACACACACACACACACACACACGCACAAAGATGCTGAATGGATTTGTTAGCAACCAGCAAAGAAATGCACTGACAGCACGCACGAAAATTCTTTTTGTTACTTAAATACGACTGAAATTTCTTGTCTGAATCGAACCTCTGGTTAGTATTACAGGTTTGAATTCTTTTCTTAAGCTAAGGTAGAAATGTAGAAACTCTTAGACGTGCTAAAAAGGTAAAACGTAGGGATTTTGCAGGACAAACTAGCTAATTGCTAATAACTACCTCCTCTTTTCTATTTACTTCCCTGCTAAATACCACGCCTGCATAGCAAGAGATCAAGTAGACTGACTGGTAGTCACTTTCATTCTCGCGCTTGAAGGTATTTATGATTTTTATTATTTAATTAGGTTTTTTTGTGAAGTGAAGAGTATCATTGGAGAAAAATATAGTGGATGAAATTTTCATAATAAACTAAAAGATACTTTTATAAAAATAACCATGCACTGCAAAATAATTACCTTACTTTATTACCTGGCTCTTTATGACATATTTTTGTTTTTTAAGCTAAAAGAAGTGCATTTCGTCGTGCATGGCTCCTCAAACTGCAAAGAAATCCGGCTTTGGTCAGTGAGCTGAAAAATAGTTTTTTTAAAAAAAGCTTAAAAAAAAACAGCCAACATATTTGGATTGGAAATCATTTCAGCAACACTTGCAAAGTCTGTCATATTTTTTTGGATGATTTATTTTTTGTTAATATAATGTAATGAAAGCGCTATAATGCTGCCAAACATTTATCACTTAAAAAAACTGATAATTATAAGTGACTATAATATAACAATACAAATATTTAAAATGCATATCATATTTATCATAATGTGTGCTTTTCAGACGTGTTTGAGCCGCCGCCTACAGTATGTAGCAAACTTCCTGTCCTATGTGTCTTTGTAATTTGTAGATGTTTTTGAGGAGAATTTTTTTTTAATCAAATGCTTTATTTTATTTGTTGTTTTACATCATTTTGACTATTTTTTTTAATTTGACTGACAATTTCTCTGAAAAAATTTTTCTCATTTATAAAAACATATTTAAGTAGTGTTGTACAACTTCCTATAAATATTCCCTTGATAAATGTTGCACTTACTTATATTGTATGTTATAGTTATTTAGATATTATAAATCCAATTTGTTGGGTTTTATATAGCACTCATTTCAACTCAAGTCCAAAATCTTAGTGTACTTTACATTTAAAAGTTAAATTAGAGGGGGAAAACATTTAGTAGATTTTCATAAATACAGTGTAAATATATAATCAAATATTTTATAATAAATAAAATATAAAAGTGTAAATGATTTAAAAGTAACAAAAATAAATACATCTTAGGCAATCATAAGTAATCAGGGAATTATTTATAATACAATATTTGAGCTTTATGTTGATTTTAGGTTGTGTTTATTGCAAAAAAATACAAAAATGTCATATACAAATTTATGAATATGAGCTTCATAGAAAGTGATACTGTCATTTTGTTTTCCATCAAAGCTCTGCTTATAAATGAATTATAGTGAAGATGACATGAAAAAGGGGCAGCTGCAAAGTTATCAAGTCCTTTTTAGAAATTTCTATCACTTTGCTCTGTTTGTGTATCCACGTTTCACCAGCCTGCCTGCACATATCAAAAGCAAATGTGGGTTGTTTTAATCAGAGTTTGCATTTTTGTGTGTGTGAGAGAGAGAGAGAGAGAGAGAGAGAGAGAGATATCCCTGGAAGGCAAATGACTGCTGCAGGGATGAAAGACCAACCTTCTTGACAGGAGGAAACCTGATCGGAGAAGAGAAGAGCTTGGCACTTCTTTCACCCTGCCGATTCTGCAAGCTTGTGGTCTGGACTACACACACACACACACTCTCTCCATCGGCGCTGATCTCGAGATGTTGGAGCGAAGGCGTTCTCTATATCACAGTAAACAAGAGAGGCACATCTGCTGCCAAGATGCAGGAGCCGGACATGGTGAGAAGGAGAGCACGAGTCCAAATATACAGAGTAAACGAGGAGAAGGAACAAAATCCATCAGCGGTGGAGAGCGAAATACCATAACATCCTGCATTCACTTAACAGTTAATAGCAATCACATGAGCTTTGCATGTGATTGATCACTTTGATCACATGTGAAACATACATGCCTTTTTTTGGACATGGAGTCTCTCTTTTTAGTGCATGAATTCTTATTCTTTTTAATGTGATCACATTAATCATGTAAAAATTTACATATAACATGTGATGAAATGCCTGTCTTTTCCAGGGCATGGCATATCATTTCTCATGTGATCACATACAGTACTATTGACATAACATGTCAAAAGCTATATGACTGTGTAAAAATGCATGTGATTTCTTTGTCTTTTTGAAAGAAAAGTTTGAGCATGAACTTTGAATAATCACATGTTTCTGCTTTTCCAATGCATGGGTTTATTTTCACATTATCACATTGTTTCACATGATGTGTGATTACTTCAACACTTGCATAGGACACATCAAATGTGCTTTTGGGAAAGTCACATGCTATATCATATAATGTTACATGTAGTATAAGCCTTTCCCATGTGACTCTTATTTTTCACACATGACTATTCGGAAAAAGGAACGATGTTTACTTGAATACTCACATCATCACACGTGGTTTATAGACTCTTTACAAGTTATGTCTCTGAACTTCTTTCACAAATAATCCTACATGTATTTTTCCCCCCAAAATATAAATTTTCTTCACATAATTTTCTTTTTATGTGAAGGTAATGTGTTTTTGTTTTCTTTTTTTTCCCTACTCGTGATCGCATCCTGACATGTGTGGTCATTTAAAGAGTCATGTGATCACATATGGAGATTGAACACTTCCCGTTATGTTTCACAACTTTTTCCAAACATTTCTTGTGTTTTTATTTTTTTGCTTATGTGAGGAAAATTGTGTGTAAAATGTGATTTCATGCATGTGATTGTGTTCTTTGGACACTTTTTCATGCTTCACATGCTGACTTTTCCATGTTATTAATTTTTTTTCAAAAGTAGTTTTTTTTTTTCCCTCAAGTTTCTCACATGCAATCACATCACATATTCCTCACATGATCAGATTGTGCAATTCCCCCCCCCCTTCTTGTGTAAATATGTTTCAATGTGACTTTTACACCATTTTCCCCCTTTATTTTATCTTTTACAGAGTTTTCACATGTAGAACAAATGAGTTTCTTTCCTTTACAGAATGTTCCTTGTAAGTAATCACATGCATTTTCGGCGCAGTCACATGTTATGTTTCGTACATTAGAGTTTTTGTGATTTTTGTGATGTTACTTCGTTATGTTATTCATGTGCTAGTTGTGCTAACATAATTAAATGTGCATGTGTTATTTCTACATGATGGCATATCATTTTTTACCTTTTTACTTTCTTTCTCACCCCCCCCCCTTTTTTTTTTTTTTTAACCTACGTGTCTTTTGCTCCTGCCAGGTAGGAGGCAATAAAACCTCAATAGGATTCCCCTTCTTTAGGAATGAATGCCAAGGTGCAGCAAAATTCCACAAAGCTCCTTTTTTTTTTTTTACCCCCATCTATGATCCGTTTACTTGCTGATCTGCACCAAATGAACCCCAGGGCCATGACTCCGTGTTAAGAGAGCGCTAAAGCCGTGCTAGCTAACGTCAGACTGATTAAATGGTGCCCGTGTGACCCAGCAGGGGTTTGCGAGTCCATCCCCTCTCTCCTCAGACAGCACAAACACGAAGCTTTGGTTCCTTTTTTTTCCCCCTTTAATGCAGCTGTAGTATTAGTACTTTTCTCATCAAACTATTTTGAAAATGCATCGTCCGAACCGAATACAAATTTTTAAGCACCAATTTGAAGCCAAAACACGTGATATAGCCTGGTTGAATGCTGGAGCAGGTTTTTTTTTATTATATTATTATTATTATTTATTTATTTATTTAAAAGAAAGTTCACTGGAACAAGTCAGTGTGCTACCATCTCTCGAACTGGGTCAAATAATTAACGGCACGCTGATGAAGATAATTTGGTAAATTAAAAATCATCAACAATGATTTTTTTTTCCAGAGTACACATCTTTTGTGCATATTAATTTGGCATTATTGTGATTAATTAGGGGGGCCTCTCTGAGCTCCGATTCACCAAACAACAAGACAAATCTGACACTTTCTCCGCTAATTGCCTCTCCCCCTAAACAAATACGCAATGAGGCGTCTTTAAGAAAGCAGGCTTTATGTGCGAATGTAAATTCCAGTTACGTTTATTAAATTGTTGATTGTATGCGTTCAACATGAATGGCTCCAAAAATTGAATCTGATCTTCATAAAACATACAATTTCCATTCGAATGTATTTATTAAACAGTCAAGGTCGTTAATGGAAAAAAAAATGCATGTGAATCCATCTAACTAGATAGAAGAATCTGTTCTACTTCCCAGTAATAAAAGGAACATTATTAACACATTTAGGCTGAACATTTGCGGTTTTACCACGAAGCTACTCGGAAAGTCTTGATTTGTTTTCTATAACAGCAGCTCTCGTAGTAGTTCCAGCATTAACTTAAATTACATGTTTAAATTCCTACATTTTAATATGTTAATGTTTCCATAGTGACAATTGACTGGCAGGGATTTACATGGCAGAAGATATACAAGTCGAACCGGGCCTTGCGATGAAATTTCTCATGAAAGAAGGTGTAAAACTGATTGACATCAAGCGCGGTATGGTGAAGAGACTCTTAGACACAGTAAAACATTTGAATAGTTTAAACGTTTTAAAGAAGGCCGGACATCCATGAATGACTATCCTGGACGAGGTGGCTCGGCTGGGAGTTATTGTCATAACCCCCATATTCAGTCCTGACGTAGCTTCAAGCCATTTGGCCTATTAAAGGAGTTCCTGGGAGGCCTGTGTTTCAGATGCGAAAATCTACCTTGATGGTATCCAAGCACTAGTGAAAAACGGGGTAAGTGCATTAGTTATACAGAAAAATAAAATGATTTTTTAACTGTTCTTTTTTTGCTGTTTTTCGCAGTTTGACTTAAATACCCCTTGTATTGAATCCAAACCTAATATTAAAGGACTTTCAATATTTATAATCATTGCTTTATACTCTGTAATTTATTAAAGAATTTATGTAAGGAGTCTCCAGTGTCAGCACGTTGTACCAGTTTAAACAGTTCCTTAATATGAGATAAGATTTAATTTTTATTTAAAGTTCTGCTGACCTAACCTAGTTATCCTTGATTAGAAAATGATCAGTTCTGTTCAGCACCTGATGGGCATTTCAGGTCACTTCTCTCAACAATAAACTGTTTTGACTGATGTATGTATTTGCGATGTCTCGCTTGAACGGCTCGCTTGAGATCATAGCCCAGCGTTTCAATAAAACCGAGGTCAGGCCTCCGACTTGGTCATTCAGCAATATGGGATCTCTGCTGTTTGAACCGCTCTGTTGTTCATTTATTCCTGTGCTTTGGATCTTTGTCGTTGTCCTTCTTTGAGCTTTAGACCACCCACAGTTGCACTAACATTCTGCTGTAGAATCTCTTCGTACAGCCCTGGAGTTCATTGGACCCTCAACGATTGCAAGCCATCGGGACCTTGAGGCGGCGATTCTACTCCTTCCAAACATGACTCTGTGTGTATTTATAAGTCCATAAAGTTCTTTTGTCTCATCTGCTCCTAGGACTTTATTCCATTGCAGGAAAGTTCAGGTGGTCTGTCTTTCGCAAACTTGAAACAGGCTTTTCTCTTGACTAATACACATGTTTACCCAAAACATCCTGTTTGTCCTGTTTCAAGTTAAACAAATGTTGCATTTTACAGTGAAGATGGGGGCAAAAAACAGACCACAGATTAGATCACATTTTATGCAGAGGTTCAGATTATCCTGATTTAAAAACAAACATGAAAAAAAGGAACATAATCACAATAATGATTGTACTTCCTGGTGGTAAAGGGATTGCTAGCGGTCGTTCATTCAGCATTTTGGAACAGGTATGTTTGTTCTATTTAGTGCATTTTATTGTCCACTGTGGTATGCACATGTTTGTTTCATTTTGACCATTAGGATCTATAGGTCGAAGTGGGTGCTGTGGACTAATGCATGAACGCTGCTGCTTTGCATGAACACCGCTGCTTTTGTTTCACTGCTGCTTTTGTAGTACATGTGCTTTTGCTTCACCACTGTTTTGTATTGCATATGTCCTGCTTTACTGCCATTGGATAAATATATATATGCACTTTTCCCCGCTGCTGCGTTGCATGAATGCTGCTTGGCTGGATTGGTGCTTTGCCATATTGCTGCTTCGCATGCACTCCATCTTGTCTGTTTGAGAACTTGTTTTTAGTTTTAAGAGTTGTTTTTTTTCCTTTCCCTCTCTCTCACCTATTTTTCTGGATGTGTGTTTTTATCTTAATGATTATATCTTCTAATCTTGTAGAGCTGTGAGCTAAAGGTGGTGGCAGTGTGACGTGCTGAGGGTGATTTTCCTTCTTCGTGTGCGTGTTGGTCACCCTTTGTGCTGCTGGTCACAGTGAATTGTGTGTTGGTGTGATTCACCTGTGTTTGGGGTGATTCTAGTGGGGATATTCATCCCCCCTCTTTTCCTAAGTTAACTTATCCACTGGTAAGCTCCAGCTCTAATTTGATTATGTATTTTAGGAGGTCGTGTATATCATTCTTAGCGTAGCATACACTTGATGATGATGATGATGATGATGATGATGTAGTTGCAATTACTTTTAGCATTGCTATACGTAACTTCTGAACTGTTTCTGAGCATGTGTATGATTGTTTGTGAGAAAGTAAACGTGTTTATGTACGAAATTCACGCCTCTTGCATTTTCACTGAACGTACCTGGATGCCTTAGTTAAGGTAATAATTAGGGCCGTTCGATTTCCTTGGGTGCAGTCCCCAAGGTAGCGTAATTGGCTACATTCTTAAAATCAGCCCCCTGCACCACGCCACATAATAATAATAATAATAATAATAATAATAATAATAATAATAATAATTTAGTGACAAATATATGTTTTTTCTAAATTATTATCATTATTACTATAAGTTAAGTAACCATTATTACATTATTATTATTATTATTATTATTATTATTATGTTGTTCATCTGGACTTTAGTGATCTTGCTGTTCAGCACAAACCTTTTGCAGTAATTCCTTTACTATTAACCTTTCAAACACCACCTGTTTCACGATTGACCATACTTATTAAATTTGTCATGGTGCCAGTTGTATAAATTTTACATCTTAATTTTTATGTTTTTCACAGTTGTTAGTATTTTAAGGCCACTGGATTATTTACAATTTGGCTCATATTTGTTTGTTTATAAGAAAATAATACCTGCCTGTTCCTAATTTTTCATGTAGAAAAATATACATAAATCCTTACCTATTTTAACATCTAAATATTTTAAAAGTATTTAAATTATTTTTATTTATTTATTTATTTATTTAAGGATCTAAATTTAACTCTACAGTGATTGAAAATTGTAGCATTGTAAAACACTGAGTACTAAATAAATGCATTTGGATTTTTTTTTAAAACATTTTAAGATGTATCCTATTAACATGATTAGATTTCCCATCATTGCTTAAAAAGTATATTTCTTTTTAAAACTTTTCATTTTCATTTGTCCATATCAAGAAAAACAACATTAACTCATGTAAATGCTAACGGCTTGCATTTCCATATTGATCACTGATTGGCTGTAACACTTTATGATGCAATAACACACCTGTCACATGTTCAGTACTACTACAGATTTTTACCTATTGCCCACATCCCCCGCTGCTGACTTCTTTTTATTTATTTTTTTTAATCCCTGTGATCAGTAATTCTGTCTGTTCACCTAAAATCATTCGCACACATGGATTTAATCATGGAAAACACACTTGAGGGGGTCATGGTGTTGTATGATGTGGCTCAATGCAAAGTGGAGTTACTGCAACCACTAAGAAGCAAAGTTATTTATTTCAGTTATACTGTACCATAGCATTTTGTTAACGATTACAGTGTTTTAATTAAGTACTGCATGGCATTATATTTTTATTCATAAAACAAGTTCCTCTTATCATTTCTAATAACGGCTAAAGTCAGCACATAGGCAATATGCTCATAACGAGAGGGGTTTTTGATTAAATGTGGAGTGCTCAATAACATGCAGAACAATATGTTGAACAAATGTTTGGTGATTAAGTGTGAGAGATAGGGCTAAATAGCTCTGTTCGTTCGTAATAAATCAGCCGTAATTACTGCTATGACAGCAACAGGGTTCATATCCGAGAGGCCTCGTATGTAGACATTTTGGTCACATGACTTAATTCCTACCCATTGTACAGTACTCTGTCATTCCTGCATTCTCTGATAAACAGAGCGAGGAGTTTGGAGGTGGAATATGATGACTAAATCTTCAGCAGGCTTAATATTTGTATTTAAACCAGAAAATGTGACTTGTTATTTCGTCTCGTCTCATCATCTATAGAACACTGCTTTATCCTTTAAACAGGGTCATAGAGGGCCTCCATCTCAGGAGACTTAGGGCACGAGGCGGGGTACACCCTGGACAGGGTGCCAATCCATCGCAGGGTACACACACTTACACACATTCACATGCTCATTCACACACTATGGGTAATTTGGTAGTGACAATTAACCTAATTGGAATTGAACCCAGAAACCTGGAGGTGCGAGGTGACCGTGGCTATGCCACCGTGCAGTTATTTTTTTATTACTTATGCCAATGTTATCTGTAAATTCTTGTTCTCACAGTTCCTCAACCTAAGCTATATCAATCAAATTCTAAAATTAATCACTCTCAATTAGAAATGCATGCAAGACTGTTTTTAAAAATCCCACCTATACAGTCATTATATTTGTTTATACCTGCTGGTGATATTTTCTAATGAACTTAATTGGCTCAATTTCCAAACATATAAACAAACTTGTAGCCTAATTTAAAAAACTCTGTCCATAAATTTCCTGCAGGTCTCCAGTCTCAATGCGCAGTTCCTAGTCTCAACATAAATATTTCCATTAAAACACTTTAAAAATGTATTTTCTTCTAACACTACAACCCAATCTGTGACACTGGAGTGCATGCCTCTTCCAGCCTGTTGGGTTCAGGGCAGAGGTGAAAGGGCAAAGGTTAACCTGTTCAGATAGGATCACGGACTACAACAAAGGAGAAAGTTGTTAGGAAGACATGTGATGTGGTATTAATATCCAGCCTCACCTCTGTTCTCCCTTTAGGGAGCGTGAGGATCTGCTGTGCTACCCTGGGGGAACACTTCAATCCAGACAAGCCTCGAACAGAGCCATTTAGACTTTTTCAGGCAATATGCTCTAAAGGCAAAGGACAAGTAAAGGGAAAGTGCTGCAGAAAAGAGAAATGTCATTGTATTTCAGGAGGAAACTTCAACGGGCCGCCACGGCGGACTATACGGCTCGGCACAGGTTTTACACCGGGTTGCCCTTCCAACTATTATTTTTTTTCATTGTATTTTAGGAGTATTAAGGAGAATTTCATAGGACACTGTAAACTAAAACAGCTTTTGTGTTTTTGATTAACTAAAGATCAGAATTTCCAGTTCCACATCAGAGAAAGTCATTATACATACATTTACTAGATTAGAGAGTCACTTGTGACTAATATTAATCAAGCCAATATGAGGTGAATGAAGGTGCTTTTTGTTTTTTATGAACGCTTCTCAGAAAAGAAAAATGCTGACTCGGGAAGATAACACTTGGAGCTTGGAGCTGCCTTGTGCTCAAATCAGCTCATTTTCCGTGTCGGCACAGGGGACCCACGGTTTGTCTGCGGAAGTAAAAGAATTTGTTGTTTCACCGCCTTTGACTAAGGTCATACCAAATTAACAGCCTATCTTCAGCGTAAAAATAGCATACCATTAATTTTTTTTTTCCTCCTCATAAATCTTAAAGGTTGACCTCATTTTTTTTTTTTAACGTTAAACTATGTGAAGAAATTAAAGGAGCTGAGGAGAAGAGAGAGAGAGAGAGAGAGAGAGAAAGAAAGAGAAACATTAAAAACAAGCGGTTTGAGCTAATTTTAGCACAGTCTCTATCTGCACTGGTTTCTTATGGGAGTCCATGATCGCTCATCAACACTGCATGCCACGACACCACGAAGGCTTTTAATTATTAAAAGCCAGCGGAAATGTTAATTGAATGCCATTCATCGAGTGCAAACTTTCAAATCGAATTGTTTGGTAAGCAACAGCCAATTTTCAGGTAATGAAAAAAAAAAAAGCTAGCTAGCCTAAATCCTTTAATTGCAGCTCTGGTGGTTAAAAGGCTTAGCTGTGTCTTAAGAACATGGTCACTATTGCAGTTTAAATAAATCCTAATTATTTCTCGTCAGAGGTTTAAGATTTTTCAGCTCTTGTGCAGCACCACGATAACACTTTTTTTTTTTTTTTTGTCTTTCAAACATAATCATTACAAGTGCATTAGATGAGCATTGGGTGTAAGGAGGTTGCAACTTTATTAGCGCATGTCCCCGCTAGTGAAGGGCCTGGCACCAGCAAAAGCAGATTATGTCTCTGAATCAAGCCAGAACTAATGATGAAGTCCCATAACACAGTCAATTATGGCATTTTCATTAGAGCGTCTTTGTGTCTTTTTTTTTTTTTTCTGTGTGTTATTTTAATAATACGAAACGCCGAAGTGACAGTAGGCTTACGGAGGATTGGGCGCCAAGGGAATCAGTGTGTAGAGTGCTCGAAGGCTAACTAGAAGATGGGTTTGGAGAAAATCATTAAGGATAATTTTTTTCTCTCTTTTTTTCCTCATTTTATTTTTCTTAAGCAGTAGAAGAAGAAGAAGAAGAAGAAGAAGAAGAAAGCCGGCTGAATCGTGGGCACCACTTACATCACGAGGATATGCTAATCAGCTTGTGAAATGCTGATGAACTTTGGCGTCAGAGCACAGGAGAACGAGCGCTTAAAAGCAATAATAATGCTACGATAATTAAGTGTTTTTATGGTGGAGTTGGACTTATTTCGAGTGGCACTCTGTTATGGACTGCAGCGCTCTCTGTTCGAGATTTTTTTTTTTTTTCCCAGACAGTTAACTTTGACAAAATAAGATAAGTTGCAAATTGAAAGTTTTGCTTTTTAAGAGGATTAGGGCCGCCATAAATATATAAAATTAAATTAAATTATAAAATAAAATAAATACATAAATAATTCAGAATTCGGACATTAAACACTGAATTCTGACTTTTTTCCCCAGAATTCTGATGTTTTGTTTCCGTAGAACTGATATTTTTCCCCCTTTCAAAATTCTAACTTAGAAATAAATAAATGGATGGTTAAATTAAATGAAATCCTTAATTTGAATATAAAGAAAATATTTTGAAAAAATTAATAAGCTATACCTTGTTTTCTATTTAATTGTTTGCAACATTATATACGACGATTTTCAGTACTTGATTCACGTAGCTAACTACAAATACAATGTGAAAGTAATATAATTTACTTTCATTTTAAAAAATGCGACTTGCACTCAGTAATTGCGAATGCTTTTCTTATTCATTTTCACAAATTAATAATAATTTTAAAAAAAATTATGTTACTAATAAAGTATAATTCCTTTAAAGCCATTGTTCCTCTCCTAAAGACTGGCAATTGAAGCCAGGCAAAACAGAAGAACAAAAGCAGAAGAATTGAAAGAAAAAAAAGTGAATTAAATAAATAAAAGACCTCCAAACGTTCCATTAATAAAACACACATCTTGGGGCTGGCGACACAGAACGCGAACCTACGGCTCTTTGAAGCCAGCGAGCCTCCTTAACTTAAGCCAGTCCTGGCGCATCTGCGAACCTCGTCCCCTTTCATGTGGTGCGAGCCACAAGCAGCTCCAGCTGCAGCACCATCACGTCACTGTGCATCCTCCCGTCCAGGATTATTTGCATTTCCTGCTCCGTTTGAGCTTCAATCAAAAAATCCCAGGACCACGTACAGAAAGAAAAGACCCCTCTGTACCCCCCTCCTCGTTTCCAGACTCTCCCAATAATACAGCGACTCTGACTCGAACCAGATGAAACTACTCTATTTTTACCTAGGCGTGCCAAGAATAGTCTCAGGGACATCCTGCCCACCGCTGCAGTCAGAAACAAAGACATTCCACTCCTTTAACCATCAAATGCGGCAGATTGCTTGCCTTTGAAAGTGATACTGATGTATCCTTTACTCCCATGTAGATATTTTTCTTAATTCGGTATGAACTGCACCGAAGATCCGGTAGCCAAAAGTTAAGGAAAGATCTACTCTAAGTGACTTGCGGATTAATCTTTATAACTTAACCATTGAACGTGAACTTCAATGATGTCTATCTCTACAACTTGCAAAAAAGTTGTAAGTCAAATAAGGATATTGTGATTATTTACAAGTAAACTATATAGTCTATAAATGATACAGCAGCGGTTTATTGTTTTAGAGCTCTCACTAACTAGCTGTGCAAAATCTCAGCCCCAACTCATCCATCCATCCATCTATAAAGCTAACCCTTTGTATGGTTGCAGGTGGCCTGGAGTCTACCCCAAGAAACCTAGGGCAACGATGTACACCTTGAATGTGGTGCCACCCTACAGCAAGTCACAAGCGTGCACACACACACACACAATCATCCACTCCAATCAAATTGGAAATACCAATCAGCATACAGTGCATGTCTTTGGCCTGTAAGAGAAAACCCACCAAGCACTTGGAGAAAAGGAAAACTTTGTGCACATAGGCAAGAGGTGAGATTTAAACCCGCAACCCTGGAAGTGGGAGCTAACCACTCCGCCACTAAGCCGCCTGTGCCAAATCAGATGCTATGAATTACAGCTTACATTCTGGTAATTTGAGTCCAATGTTTGCGGCAACATCCTCATGACACATGGGGTTTTTCATTAATGTGACTTAAAAATGGAGTGAACGTATTTTTATCATTTTTACATTTTATTAAATGGCATTTATGCATTAATAATAATAATGTGATGTAACAATCATTGCTAAAACATGGCACAACTATTAGAACATAAACATTTAATGTGTATTAGGTTAGACCTGAATTGGTGATTATGGTAAGTTGGATAAAAGATGAAAAAAAGAGGCAGAAATGGGGAGAAAAGACCTCACGTTTCAAATCAAGTGGCTTAAACTGAGCTGTGTTTTCAATAAAACTTCACACGCTTGCTATTGTTCTCTTTATCTTGCACAGGTATGGAAGCTGGCTGAAGATCATGTGCAGAAGGCTTTCCTGTAATCACCACACCGCCCCTGTAGCCTCCTCCACCTGGGACTGCTCAAAGAGAAAAGACACTCTTTTCAGATTGTTCCAAATCAGCAAGCTTCGCACCGGTGTTAAATCAGAACCAGACGCAGACGACCTGATCCTCATCAACCTCCAGCCCTCTTAATCAGATTAGCAAGAGATCAAAGGCAGAGGGGAAAAAAAGATAAGACAAAGATCAAGGTTTTATGGAAACTTCGCTAACCACCGAACCCTTTTGCCTGACTGGGTCTGGTAACATTTTGGTTCAAAAGGTAGCATTCGATGTTTCTTGACATCAATTTTAATCTTTCGTCCTACTCCAACCTGCTTTGACCCATTTAAACGAATGTAGTGTTAATGATCAGAGGCTAATCAGATGAAAAACTCGCGATACCTTAAGTTTAGGCATGCTAATCTGTTTTCCAACTCATTTCTGATGAACACGCACTCGGACCGGATATTGAGATTAATTCATTGCGCTTAATTCTAACCTTTCTATAAGATCAAATGATACAGTGGGTAATTTCTAATTTAAAACCAGAGCTATACCAGCCATTAACTTCCAATCATCATTAAAGACATTTCAGGGCATGCAGCAGCCGGAGGCACGCTTTGAATATATATATAATTTAGTGGCATCTGCAAGAGAAATCTAGGTTTTTACAAGAAGAAATGTAATGTATTATTGTGTAATGACATTACACTCATGGAATCAAAATTCTTAAATACTATGTCTTATAAAAACATAGCTAAGCCTAACACGAGTCTTAAACATGTTCGAATATATTAGTCGTATTATTTTAGGATTATCTTCATATGGTGTCTTAGGAGAAAGCTATTTCCATAACCTTTGAATTTCTAGATTACTATTTAACATCCATGTCCTACAGTATGTTCCTCTCTATGCATTGAGCAAGAGTTTAATTATATATGTAAAAGTAAGCTAGCATTCAAATACAGGTCTGCTCACTTCAAATGTTAGCCTCGATCTTGCCAAAGAAGAAGCTGCAACTTGTAAAGTAACAATTAATATATTTTTTTATAACTATTGCTTTCCCTGGGTTTGTACCTGAGGAAAAAGAAAGGGTTTCTAAAAATTTCAACTCGGAATAGTCGCATGTAAACTTGTTCTCCTAAAGGAAAATTGCAGCTTGTTTTTGTTTCGTCATCATTGCAGCATTAGCAGACAAATTAGCAATAAAATTAATTTTAGCAGAAGAATGAATAAAATAAATTATAATAATAAAAGGAGAAAGTTGTTTTTTATTTCAAAAGAACAATTTAATTTTACATTTCCTTAATTAGTGTACTCCTGTACAAGCAAAGTATGCACATGGTAGACAAGTAAATATTTATGTTTCTGACAGTTAATAGAATTCTACAGTAAATTAAAAGAACATTTTACTGGTCTAGAATTAAACCTCGGGTATGCTTACGTACTTCTCTTTGCATGAACTCTGAAGTACAGAATTGTCTACAATTAACTACGTTTTACTTGACATTTAGGGTACTTATTTGCAAGTGAACCATAATTATAGTTATATGTTTATTATATTATAAATATTAGCGCAGCACTGGTATGGTTAGCAGCGTGTTACCATTGTTGGTCTCGTTTATTTGAAAGTATGGAACAGTAACTAGCTGGAGACCTGCCTATCTCTTGTCTCCCATGAGCTAGCAACATGTGGTTTAGCGGACAAAAACAAGCAAAACAAAAATACCTCTCGACATCGATACACACGCAACAAATCAAGCTTAACCGAAGACAAACACAACAACTCATTTGCACACAAAAGAAAAAACTAAATCAAATGCATTCACGGTGCAGAGAAGCTTCTTGTAAACAAGGCGACGTGTTAAGATGATACAGCTGGATCCTCAGTCACACGGCACCGATAATCATCTCTCGCGCGGCCGTGTTTTTCTCCGCCGCTCACCCGCGCTTCCCAAAACAAGGAGCTTGCTATCAGTCGGACACGCAGCACCAAACACACAAACATAAACACTGAAACAGCGCGAAAGTGTGTTTCCAATGATGGAGATAAACTGACTGAAAGCCAAAGTTCAGCATGTTCACGCGCACTCCTTTGCTAAACGCTAGACGTTCCTGAGTGATTAATTAGCATACTGGTATGTGGCATCATTAGGAAACTCTGTGGGATTTCTATGGTCACAAATTTAGAGTTTAAAAGAGATTTCCAGAACTTCCAGAGCTTACGGGTGAGTTGAACTTTACAGTGGAATTTCACTTCTGACGTAATGGTTCTTTTAAGTTTTTAAAGATAAAAAGATCTTCCAGGATCAATATGACCCTCCAACCTTCACATACTTCCTATAAAACGGCTTTGCCTTCATGTACGTAGACATCTTTGTTTAGAGGTGCACTAAAAGAAGAGAGAGAGAGAGAGAGAGAGAGAGAGAGAGAAGGACAGCAGGTAAAGGATGAGAGGCATGGTAATGAAGTGGAGGTTAGTCTTAATGAGAGAGCTTCATTGCACAGATCAGCTTTCCAGCCCTTTGGGAAAACACTTTGTAGTCCAGGTAATTACACACTAAACACTCTCTCCATGTAACCTTCACTGCCTGTGTCCATCACACACGTTAAACACCGTTAACACGTTCTGTTACAAAACATTAACAGTCAAATGAACAAAATTATTTCACTTAATGTTTTAAATGTGGTAGGCGCTTAGGCCATGTTCGAACTGCCAGTCCAAATCTGAATTTTGGCATATGATTGGAATTAGATTGCTTTCATTTTTCATACATTTTTGTTGTAAAAAAATAAATAAATTGCAAATCCGATTGGAAGCACATCCAGAAGTAGTTTGAAATCAGATTCACATCGGATTCCTAAAAATGTGCCTCAGTGTGGAAGCTCTATCCGCTCAGATGGATTTCAAATCATCCAGTGTGTCACTCGCAACCTGAAGTGGGCATTCAAGTCCTTACGATCGCATGGTATAAACATGGATCCATGGTTGAAAAATGATCAAGAAGACAATGGAAGCAATGGAGATGGTAATGGAGAACAATACTCCCTGGACAGAGGGGACACCGATCACTTTCAAATAACAGTGTGAACAGTCAGTCCTAAAGATCTGGTTTTTGAAACAAATTGGATTTGCCTCCCATCTGAACAATTTCTTAGAAGCTTGGATTAATTGGATTGAATCTTTTGAAATAACGATTTTTGGAGTATTTTTATACTGTTTAATTGTCCACGTATTAAAATGTAATCAGTTCTCTTGTAGCCTATAAAAGCTGTTCAAGTCAAGCCGGGACTCACGATGGTGCAGAATAACAGAGCATAGTTAGGAGAGTAAAAACTCCCTTAATTTCTCTATATAATCTCCTGCTACTCTAATGCACTTATCACTAGTGCTTCGACACCATCAAGGTAGAAAGTTTTCTCGGTACTCAGACTGCCTGCTTCACATCTGAAACACTAGCCGTCCAGGAACTCCTTTAATGACCCAAACATGTGAAAATGGCATGAAGCGAGGTCAGGACTGTTCCTTACTTTTAATATTTATAAATAAACCCACATCATAATTTAGTGGACTTGCATGTCAAAGAAATATGCTTTGCTCAGTAAAGAATAATAAAATGCAAGATTAAAAAAAAAAAAAAGAAAGTAAAAGGAGTGACCCCCCCCCCCCCTAGCCTCCTCCTCTCCCCCCCTTCTTTGGGATAGTGTTTATTACTCGCAGATACATAACTACTAAATCTCTCTGTGAAATCTCCGAGGATTGCTCTTGACCAGTTTTTATTTTCCTTTTAACTTTGATTCGACTTGGCACATATTTGGCAGACTGGCAGGGGGACTCTGGGGAGAACATAAATTCGGTCCCAGTTGTTTGGCGTGGTTTTTGTGCTGAGGAGGGGATTAGACAATAGCGCAAGGAAGAGTGGGGAAGAAAGAGCGCCTGGCGCCGTGTGCAGTTCTGACACGAGAGAAAGTGCAGAACAAAGTGTTCTGTGTGAAACGAGAGAAGGGGGGGGAGAAAGAGAAAGATTATCTTAATTATCATTCGGAGGGGGATCGTAGCAGCACCTGTGCATGAATAATATCGTTTATGGCTGCTATGAGATGTGAATTAAGTCCCTTTCCTGAAATGTGAGGTGTTCCCTTTTTTAAGTTTTTTTTTTAATATACTATGTAACTCTTAAAGAAATGTTATAAGTTACAAGTACACTTATGAGAATCTCTACCACTGTACCGCAATAAATGTCTACAGCCTACTGTAAGACAGCCAACAGTGAGAGAATGTGTGTGTGGAGTGTATGGTTTCATCCCGCATTAGCTCAGAAAAGTCCACATGCACGACGCGCCCCACTTCAATATTGTCTTGATGTGAAAGGCATTTGATGGGATAAAGTTTGAGTGAACGACTCTGCCTTTCTCATGTCACACACAATCACAATCACTTAACCCACGGCCACATCAAAAGATACGCAATCATATTTGCGGAAAGCGGCATGCTAAATGGGAAGCTATTCAAGCAGTTATCTGAGGCGAGCTTGAATAAATGGGGGGAAGAAAAGAAAAAAAAAAAAAACAGATACAGATCAACTCGACAAAAAAAAAAAAAAAGCAAAAAAATTTTTTCTTGTTTGTGTGTGTTTTTATTGCAGCACTAACAATGTAATAATCATGCATTTTTTGCACAGGAGGAGTCTTTGCAATCAGATAACAGAGACAGACCACAGTTCAATAAAGATACATTATAGAGGTTTTTGTGGTGTTTTAATGAACATCCTGGGAATCTCTGTTTCAAACAACCAAATATTATGGACCTGTCAACTCTGAAAATATTCAGTTTCATAAGATTTGAACTGAATGTTCTTTAAAAAAAAAAAATGGAATAATTAATTATGTCAGAGTTAATACTTTTTCAATCTCTAATGGTCGCCAAGTCCAGAAAAAGTTTTAACTACTGGAAGTGCCTAGCCCAAACCCCAAGCGACTCTCTCTCTCTATCTCTCTCTCGTATTCTCTCTCTCTCTCTCTCTCTCTCTCTCTCTCTCTCTCTTTCTCTCTCTCTCTCTAGCCCATTATAGCTTTCAGTCTAACACACTGGTGCTGGTCAACAAGGGACAGCCGCTTGGCCCATAGGCTGCTTTATTTTTCCCCTCCTCTTCTTCGGGTCTCTTTGAAATACGTCAGGCTAAATAGTGAGGATTCCCTGAACGCCCACTTCAGCAAATGCGCAAATGAGTACGCTAACAATCTGCCCCTAACCTACCCCCCCCCTCCCCCCTCCCGTACAATACACAAAGCCCTCTCGGGACGTGCAGGGGCAACACGGCTAACTATTGTAACCCTGGCTGGATGGAGCTAATCCTGTAAACTTCACCCCAGATCACGACAACGCAACAATGTCTTATCAGTGCGACGTTACATAATAAACACGGTACGTGAAAAAGAGTTTTGTGCTTTCCCAGAGCATGGTAGCACAAAGAAATACAAGGTGAGCTACGGGTGAAAGTGAAATGATGAAGGGTTGGGGGAGAGGTGAGAAGGGCAGCCCATGGGAGGACCATAACAAAGACGTGCTCAGAGACAAATGTGATTGCAGCCTCATTCAGCAATGTGAAGAATTCACCCACTGCACTGTGGCCAGGCCGAGCCCACAGGAGCCCAGGAATGGCCCTGTCAAAAGTTCACCAGCAAGAGAGCTTTCTTTGTCTGTCCAATTACGGCTAAAGAAGAATACCCTCCTTTCATTAAAGGGGAACACTCGGCCTGAACAATACACACTGAAACGACATTTCCTCCCATAGATCATCGGTTTAATGGCAGCTCCCATTTGCAGCCGGAGGTGCGTATAATTCTGACACTTTGTGGACTTCGAGAAGGTGCAATTCAGTCAAAAGGAGCCAATTTTAATAAATTAGGCACTAAAGTTACAGTATACTATAAATTCTGTTTCAAGGGTTTAGACATTTAGACAGGACAAAGCAATTAAAAAAAGTAATATTTATCTTTTTTGACATTCACCTGAATGTTCTGTTAAATGAGGAACTCTTCAGGAGTCAATTGAATTTCACTGGGGGTAAAAATCTGAGCTACACAGAGGCTAAATTTCATTAGCCATTAAAAAGAGGACGCATGTGTACAGTATTTTGCCCCAACACAAGGTGAGGCAGAAATGAGTCACCAAATCTACAGGAAGTGGCCACCTATGTACCAGCAAACCATCTAAAATTAATGCTTGAATGAAGTGTTTCACCTAACCAGACATACTAGGGGCAAGTCAAAGCAGGACATCAGTGAATTACAAATCAGCGGAGGTGGTTTGGAGTCCTTGAAAATCCGACTGATAACTTGTCACCAACTTGCAGGACACATCTGTCTGATGGACACCCAATCATCGTCCAACGCCACTTGCACATTACAGGAACTCGGCTGGGAGTTGCACATCCATCCACAAGCCATTTCCACATGTTAGGGGCTGCGAGTTCCTGGAAGGCCAGCACTTTAAACGTAAGGCAGGCAGTCCAATTATTGCTCTGATGTACTGAGAAAACTTTCTACACTTGATGGTATCCAAGCACTAGAGAAATGCTGGGATAAGTGCATTAGTTTAACAGGGGATTATATAGAGAAATAAAGAGTTTTTCTTCTCATAACTCAAAGTCCTGGTTTGACTCGTATAAAAGCCTGGAGTAGCTAGGAAGTTTAACCAGAAGGGGGTAATCTCTTTTTGCCAACAAACACTCAAAGTTGGTTTAGCGTAACGTGAAAGATGATCATTTAGGGATAAAAATGTGGGAGATTTTAAAATGAAAATCTGGCCAGTTATGGTTGGCCCTTCCAGTAGAACAATCCAAATATTTATCCAAATCCACCCAAAATGATTAACTAACGACACCATTAATAAACCTGACACGCTGGATTTTAAGTGCATGTGCTTTGTTTTTTTTTACTTTAAATCTCAGATGGTGAGAGTACAGTACGAAACGCACCACCCAGGAGCTTATCGACTGCCCTGCAAATGATTTTTGTCTACGTTTTCTTGTAAGAAAACCAATGATCTGAGGCAAAATCAATGTGTTTGAACAGGTACAAGTAGGCTCGAGTTTAAAGCCTGTGCCACTTGAACCTCTTTAAAGACATAATCAATGTGTTTGCGCAGGTTCCCCAAGAGCTGGCTTTATGCCACATCAATTTTTTTTTTTTCATATAGGTACCAGCCTATTGTATATGACTCTACATTATCCTGTCTGGTTCCTCAAGCCAAGAGCTGAATCATTAATGGCTGTATAATACCTCCGAGATCCCTTCTGGTGTCAGATGGTAATTGTAGTTCATTGACCTCAGGACACTAGGAACAATAAGATTAAAGACTCCTAGTAATCCAGAGGAAATCATTTCTTATGAATATTCTGAGGTCGCCCCTAATATGAGATGTTTGAACTTGGCCTTAATTCATTCTCTCTCTCTCTCTCTCTCTCTCTCTCTCTGCTATTTGATTTATATAAAATCTTGCATCACCATAAATTATTCATGTCAATTAGCTTTTCATCTTCTAAGATACAAACTCATATGATCCCTTTAACAACTATTTATTTCACAGTAAAACAGAGCTTGCAGCCAAGAGATGCCGCAGGGCATATTTCTTAAATAAAAGCCAGAGATCTTTGCATACCTAGCATTTGCATACAGGCTCTAGGGGAAGCGGGGGAAAGAAACCGGGCACAAAGGTTTTGACTGCTCCCACCTCTGACAGGAATACAGCGTTCCTCTGAGTCTTCGCTCCTTACTGTTACTAAACCCAGAGACAAAAAAGTGTTTGCAAATTACCAGCGTAGCACAGTCTTGGTTCTTACTCTTCATTGCACTCTCTGTCTATCTCTGCTGGGGGGTTTTATGCTCTTGTTTTATATGAAATTAACAAGAACTATTAGGAAAGGGTCCAAGTAGAAGTCATTAAGAAAGCTAGAATCCTTAACCGTCCAAGGAACCATTAAGGAACTTTTCTTTTTTTCTTTTCTGAGAGTGTAATTAACATAAATGAAGAGCTATACCTTTTCCGGACATTTGTAGGAAAATTGGCTTACCCACTGAGGGGCACAGGGACACACACCGAATGATACACTATGTCCAATGAGGCAAAACTGACCATGATCTCTGGGTGTGTGGCTTGGCGTACTCTTTATCCACTCTGTCAATCACAGAAAAATGAACCAATCATTGAACTCTGTCAGCCTATGCACGCCGACAATGGCAGATAGCACTTTCCACTGAGTGAGGTAACTGCCATAATTTGTTTGTAAAACTACAGACATGACATCACTACATAGATCCGTTCAGTTCCTGTTTCAGGGGGGAGTGTGGATTTGACAAGGCTCCACAAGTCCTGGTTTAACCTTGTAATTGGCTTATTGCCTGATTAGAGTTATGCAATTTTGTTTTGCACATACAGTACAGTAAGTTTCCTCCACGTTCTCCAGTTTTAACTCTCTGAAATATACATACACATCATAATGGTCTCACTAAATTTACATCTTACTCCTGGGAATAGGCTCCTGGTAATAATAAATACATCCCAGTCAGTCATCTGCAAGCTCTAGTCATGTTTCACCGCATGTCCTTAAGATCACTGATGTAACAACTTCTGAATCAGACCCTTCAGCTAACAAGGTTCAAACTGACTGTCCTTTAAAAAGAGACCGCCTGAGGGCACACCCTTGTGAGTCAATGTGATGGAGTCAAAGGAAAGACCGAGTAACCAGTGACTAAGCCATCATGGCATCGACTGACCCTGTTGGTCACTTCCAGCTCGGAGGTCATGCCTGGAACTGTTAGTCTAGATCAACAGTGATGGGTGAAGGTTAGAAAGAACAATGAGAAGAAATTTCATCCTCAATTTCATTCACTTCCTTTTGGTAAAGCTTAATTAGTTTTATCACTGTAACCCTCAAATGATTTTAGTTGGTATCAAGTCCAGTTCTCCTGGAGTACCCTGCCTTTGAGGGAATCCTTCTGTTTGAGATTCCTGTCCATGATGAAAAAAACACATGCGGAACATCAGTCGTAATTGTAAATAATATTACTTTGTGTTCATAAAAAAGTCTAAAGGGTGCTAATAATTGAAAAGGTTTATTGATTTTCTCATGGGGTTTTAAATGAGTCCTTAAATAGTCTGTCTATGATAGTGACTTTTTAAACTGGAATAATCTGTAGTTCAGTGGGCGATTCAATGGAACTGATGTTCGTTTCAAACGACTTCTCTCCCAGGACTGTTGAATTCTTGACTCCTTTGGTCAGAAGATGTTGGTTAATCTTCTAAAACAGCAAGTTCCTGCTCTAATTCAAATCACATATTTATATTAATCTAATAACTTTCAGATAGTTGATTGCTAGGTGATCATCCAAACATATCTGAAACGTCGACAAAAACAATCTCAGATCTCTCTGTTTTGTATGTCTCTTGTTTCTATGAACATCTAAAACATTTCCAGAACTTTTCTTGGTTCCTTCAGGGTGGGTTTTATGTGGTCAACTGTATCGGTTCATCTTGCAGGCTCCAAACTCTGTTTTTAATGAAGTGAACATAACGCCCACACACACTTGCAAGTTTTTTTTTTTGAAGATGATTACCAGTGAGCGAACAGAGGGTGGTCTGTGACCCCACAGGAATAGGTAGCTGTATGCACGGATATGTGACAGACAGAAAGACTAGCTTTCCAACTCTTTTCCTATGTTTTCTTCATTAATCATTACTGATCATGATCCACACGTTGACCGAGGACACCCCATATTCGACATACAAGGATAAAAGTGAGGAAGTGAGTAACTAACTAAGGAAATAAATAAATAAATAAATAGATACACCGTGTTTATGCAAAAATCAACATTTCACCCATAAGAAAAATACTATGATTAAAAGATTCAGAAATGAAAGTATTTGACATTGGCCAGATCTAAGGCGCCCTACCTTGATGATCATAAAAGGCAAGCGAGGCTGGGCATGCCAAGATTTGAAATGCATCACAGCAGGAAGTCTGAGGATGGTCATGTGGAAATACTATCTAAAGTCTGTCAGATTTAAAGCAGCTAGGGAAAAAAAAAAAATATATATATATATATATATATATATATATATATTTTTTTTTTTTTTTTTTTTTTTTTTTTTTACTAAAACATAGAAACATAGATGTGTAGATTTTTCTCCTAATTTTTAAGACATTAAGTGAGTTTTTAGTACACATCACACAGCAGATCAGGGATTTTTATTTTAAAAAAAATGTAAGTTAAGGCCCAGCTACAAAATAAAATCCCTTTTCTGTTACAAAAGTGTGGATGAGCCACTAACATGATGTCATAGTTCCGGCGATCACCTTTTCATTCTTTACTATTAATGCTTGAAAATGATAAAACAATTTGAAGTGGTTTCCTTTCAAAGTTGTCAGTGCACATGAATAGTGTTGACTAACACAATTGGACTCTGACCAGACAGAGACTTGAAACGAAGAATAAACTTTTTTTTTTTTCATAACTATTCTTTTCACATAATACCCCTCTCAGTTCCCAGCAAAGGATCAGCTGCTTAGTCTTAGTGTTCCATGCCTTTTTCCTCCTCCTTTTCTAAGTTCAATGGTTTGTTTGTTAGCACAGTCTTTTTATCTATTGTTGTTAGTACTTAATTGTGAAACATGGTTATCACATGTTCTTACTGTATGTCTTGGACAATATTTCTTCCTTTTTTTTGCATATCTACCGGCGGGAATTCAAGTCAAACCGGGATTTGTGATGAAATGAATAAAGGCGTAAAACCAGTGGTCATTTACTGAAGACTTCCAGCACAGTACTGTGAAGTTGCCAACCTTCAGAAAAGACGCATCTGTCTGTGGGAACTGTATACGCAGTCATTCACCAGCACCATTTGCACATTTCAGAAACTTGACTGGGAGTTGTTGCAATGGGGGGGGGACAACCTCGCTCCAAGCCATTTCAAAATGTTTAAGCTATTTAAAGGAGTTCCTGGGAGGCCAACGTTTCGGACGTGAAGCAGGCAGTCTGATCATCGATCTGATGTACTGAGAAAACCTTCTATCTTGATGGTATCTGAGCACTAGTAAAACGCTTGGATCAAAGCATTAGTGTATCAGAGGATTATATAAAGAAATAAAGGGAGTTTTTACCCTCATTGACTTGAACGCCGTTTGTACTTCACTTGCTTGTGATTTTTTTTTTTTTTTACATTTTATTTTTAGAATACTTATTTCGCTATTACTCGTCCATTATTTTTATTAAAAACTTTATGCACTAGTAACGCATTTCATCATACTTTTGCTTCAAGACATCACGTCCTTAATCCAGACCACAGATCTATAAAAGTCTTTAAAAACTCTTTCCTTACTTGATGAGCTGCCTTCAGTTAAATCATTTACATAAACTCATGACTGGCCGCAAGACAGGATCTGCTACAGAAGCCTTCATAGTTCATGTTTAAAAAAAAAAATAATAATAAAAAATAAAGATGAAATAAAGCATGGTCGTTTTGTTTCATACAATCGGTTCTCCTACATCGCATGGTGTTTTGAGTGCTCAGATTGATCCGCGGAGTTGCTCTACAGGGCCCAGTTGATCAACTTTGCTCTAGATTTTTATAACTAAAGCCTCGATTTTAATTGAATCTCAACAGTAAGAGAGGTCATACCCATAAAGTTAGAGATTAATATTTCTTTTTTTTTTCCATTTGTCAAATTGAGTAGAGACAAAACACCAGTGTGAATGTTTTATCCATGAATGGTGGCAAAGCTTAAATCGCAGGGTGGAATTAGAAACCATGGAAATCAAAAATATTGAACGATGCCTGAGAGAAAACAAATAAGACAAGCTGATCCAGAATTAACACAAAACAGGTGAACACAGTAAAGTAGCAAAGCAATGGAGACAGAGCTAGAGTTGAAACTGAGAACATCAATAACATTGCATTCATCAATTAATTTAATAATAATATTTGTTAAACAAGTGCTGTTTAGTGTAACCATAGGCTGTATAAGAACCAACCATACAGTAGGTTTTCTGAAAAGCAGGTTCGAAGCTCAACAAAAGTGCCGCAAAGTCATCCTCATTTTGAGCATCATTTTATACCTGTTTCCAGACTTCTGGGTTGTCCTCAGTATTATGTTATTACTGTTAGACAACTCGTGGTTAGCACCGCCATCTTGCACCGCCTCGGGGTCTGTGTGCATGAAGTTTGCATGTCCGCCCCATGCTTGGTGGGTTTCCTCCGGGTCCTCCAGGTTTCCTCCCACAGTCCAAAGACATTTAGCTTAGGCTAAATGGCGTCCCCCGAATTGCTCGTAATGTGTGAATGTGTGTGAATGTGCAATGCATTGGCACCATGTCCAGGGTGTATCCCGCCTCGCAGTCTTCTGGGATATGCTCCAGGCACCCTGCGACCCTGTATACAGAATAAAGCGGTATAGATGAGTGAGTGAGTGAGATTACTGAGGAGGAAAGAGTGCGTTTTGCAATGCCACACTATTCTTGGCCTTTAAAAAGAACTTGACCAAGCAATTACTGGGTGAATTTCCATAACTGACTCATAAAAAAAAAAACGGCCTGTACATAAACTATGCATATAATTATACTAGCGGATAAGTTAGTAATTGAGCCTTTAAACCTTTTCTTTTCCCCCTCTCCGAGAACATTTCACACTTTTTTCCGATGCTATTTTACCGCTCTTTGAATAACTGGAGTGGTTGTGAACGAACAAGCCTGAATACCAAGTCTTTGATAAGGTATTAAAGAAAGCAGGAAAGTAGAATTCGCTTAGATTAATGTTTGAACGCAAAGAAATGAACAATTGCCATAGACACTTGTTCTTTTTTTTTTTTTTTTTTGTCTGAAAATGAGCAGAGTAAAGAGTCCTTTGGCTTGGCGAGGGCTGACCCTTAGTGCTGATCATTAAGAGAGAGATAGTAGTTCTAATTATGGTCAGGGAAAAAGCACACAAAGACTTAACTGCTGGATTTGAAATCGGTATCACACGAATTAGTCTAAGAGAGACTTTTATGGCAGCTCTATTAATACAACACATGTGATATTAGGTCAAGGACCTACATACTTAAATCCTGAACATTTATAGTATGCGGCCCTTACGTAAAGCGAGAGAGTCGTGCACGGCTGCACGAGGCTTCACTGAAGGTGTTATTAGTAGCTTTTTTTTTTTCTTTTTTTTTTTTTTTGCATGCACAACATAAGACATTAAAACATTATTTGCAGTTTTGGAGCTTAATGAGATCGCTAATGTGATTCTGTGATGGGGTAGTGGTTTATGCCTGGGGCTGGACACTGCTCTCAGACACACGCAGACACGCACGCTTTCTTTCTCTCTACCAAAATACACACTCTTCCAGGCTATGCCAGTGCTGTCAGTGCAGTGGCACTTCAACTTCAAATAACTTTATATCTGTATCTATTTATATAAACCTATAATTGCTTCTGTAGTGCGAGGAGTGTGTTTATTTGACTGAAAATATTCCCTTACAATCGCCTTGTACGGTATGCATGGAGATTAAAATAATGCATAAAATATGTAAAGTAAATAAAAGAAAATGTATGTATACAATATATAAGGAATAAAATGCAATGCAGCTACAGTATAGGAAAATGATTCATGATGGGGAAGTATGATTTTGATTTCTAATTATTTTCCAATAACAGCCCTTTCTGACATGTTTTCTCCTCTTATACCATTGTGTATCAGTTTAAAATTAGATTTAATCTTCTGGATCCCTTTAATACCTGCTATCATGTATATTATAGCAGCTATAAACAGTTGTTCCATCACCATCGCCTTTGTATTTCTCTCTCCTTCTCTTAAATTTATTAGCAGGGAAAACTGAAAAAAACTCATGTCAAGAAATTAGAAATCTCTCCGTTCTGAAGATTGCATGAAGGTTTTAAACACTGACACTGGAGACTCCTTCCATGATGACTAAAAATCTTATCGATGACATATTTCTCTTTCTTAAAATGCAACAATAATTCATCAATTTATTATTAATCATAGATTATGTAGCTCGTCCATCACATAAAGCACAATGAACGAGCAGCACTGTGGAACCAAGCAGATAATAGCAGATCCAAAGCTCAGGCTCATACAGTGTAATAAAAGAGCTCTGTTTATATGCATGGATTGTTTCTCATACCATAGCTCTGTTTATTGTTCAGCTCCTTCATTTCTTATACAATGTTAAGACCTGTAATTACCGTTAAGAGCATTAAGGAGTGATCTTAAGTATAATTTGCGGTTCGTGAACTGTTTTTAAAAATTACACTTAATATAATTAAGTTCTGTCATTAGGCCTAATCCCTACAGGCTACGTGTGAATGCTCGCCTTACAAAAAAAAAAAAAAAAAAAAAAAATTATATATAGAGAGCTGCGGGGGAAAAATTACATAGGTTTCTGTCCTTGGGAAAGGTTCGAGTTCTGCACAATGCCTCCTTCTGCGGTAATTATCTGTTCTTTGAATGGGAGTAGCAACAGTGTTAAGTCCATTAAAACCTGAGAAACTGCCTCCGTGCATAATCTCACACACACATTACATATATATATATATATATATATATATATGCACAACAGAACTGGCAAGAATCCCTGTACAATACTCTAAAGGGTTAATTTTTGTCAGGCTAGTATCACACCATGATGATGCCATAAGAATTAAAAGGTTCCTTAAGTCAGACTGAAGAAACCTTAAGCACGCTGGATTTAAGACGTTCCATGATTACTAAATGTATTTGGGCCTTCAATAAATATTTTAAATGGTTAGCTTTTAAACACTGTGATGTAGAGTAAGAGGTGGTAACAGTAACTCAAGCCAGGCTGCATGACTACGTTACACCACCCAGTTGTTGATTTTTCTTTTCTTTCTTTATTCCTTATATACTAATGGCGCCCCATATTTTGTTCCCATGTCATTTAACATTGAACATTGGAAAATTCACTTTTTCTCACTTTAAGACATTTAGATGCCTCAAAGTGTGCTTGTACAAATGTAAGTGGAAAGAAATCCATGTTTTTGGTCCTTCCCCCTAATGTGACCTCATATATACAGTAAATACATACATATACTGTATATATTTATATTTTTATACATATAACAAAAAAATCGAAAGGCAGAAAGGAAAAGGAGGGTTGTGGGAAAAAAACCCATATATGTCAGTTTTTCTGTTCTTTGCAGTTCTTTGGCTCAGCTATGTATTTTTTCCTTTTTTCACCACAACCCTACTTTTCCTTTCTGTCTCTCGATTTTTTTTTTTGCTTGCATCCATAATTACCTAATTCCATATGCATTATTTCATAGTTTTGAAATAAATCAATACACAAAAACTAAGAAATTTGCACGTAATCCCAAACTTTTGAGTGATAGTGCATATATATATATTTTTTTGATTTATGTACATCTCAATAGCAACAGTTCAAAGGACATTATTGTGTATTTTGCACTTCAGTATTGTTTTACAGTGTAGAAAGAAATAAAAGGAACGAAAAAAATCAGGAACGACCATGGAGTTAGAAAGTGATCTCAAACTTTTAAGTGTTAGTGTATTTATACATGTGTGTGTGTGTGTGTGTGTCAGTTATGCTGTTCTCTGCATGGGCGTCGGTCAGCAATAACTCATTTACATAGACACTGAAATGGCACATTTGGAGGAAGAGTGAATTTAAGGGAGGCTCTAAGTCCTGGGTAGTAAATAGTAAATATGGGACCTTTTAAACATAGATCAGAATGTTGTAAGTTCAAATCCCAGCACTGCTGAGTGGCATAAGTGAAATGTATTTCTTTACATTAATATGAAGTAGAGGTTATAAACTTCTAAGACATCTTCTTAACGTCTGTGTGTTTTTATTTCCTATGATATAAAGTCAGCTTTAGCTAGCAAGAGTCTGGCATGGACATCGTTTAATCATTTGTTAAACCATCTCTAATCTTTACACAAGACAAACTCTTCATGGAAACAGGCAAAAGTTCCCCCTTTTGGGGCCTAAACTTGAAGTCTGATGCTACACTTATATACACCGTCATGCACTTGTGCTTGAGAGCTGGTTATGCGCATCATAACCGTCCTGATGTACAGTGAGAAGTGCAGCGCGGGAGGCGTGTACGCGAGTGGAGGAATGTGTGGGGTGTGTGTCGTGGTGTCAGTGTATCCGTGTTAGCTGAGGTAATGAGACCTGAGCGTCCCGGTGGCATGGAGAAGGGGGAGGGAATGCGTGTCAGGATAACTGACCGCTAATGTAAGCAGATATGATTATACCTCCACTGACACACTGCTGAGCGCTCACAATTACACTCCCCTGGAAACGCATAATGACTGATGTTCCTGCTCCCCAGCTGGGGCCCTACAGTCATAGTCATGATCAGGCATTCTAATCAGCCTTCAGCTCCGGTGCGCTCACACTCACACACTCGCACTCACACACACACACACACACACACACACACACACACGTTCACCTACACGCTGCTGCGCATTCAAATCTGTGTTTGTGCATATGAAAAAAAAAACACATACTAGCTAAACATATAATCACCTACCTACAGTAAATGTTATGCCAAAGTTAAAACACATTTAATTTCTCTGCATGTGTGTGTGTGTAAAGGAGAGAGGGAGAGCGCGATAGAGCTTGTAGGTGATGAGACAAGGTGAGTATGACCTTATTAGCTAACAAAAGCAGAGCACGGAGTGGAAATCTTTATTTTTAGCATTTACGTTGAACTACTTGCATCGTATAATGAGATTATCTTTGACTCCACACCTGCTATTATCACTGTCGTCCTTGTCAAAAGAGAAAACCGGGTTCTCACTGAGCTCACCTGGAGAAATGAGGCTAATAAGGCAATGATGTACTGGAAGACTAATCGCAGATTAAGCTCAGAATATATTAGACGATATGAAATGACACACAGCAGGTGTAGTTGAGCTCCTGTGTTTTTTTTTTACACAACCCTCCTTTTTTCCTTTCTGTCTCTCACTTTTTCCTTTGCATCAACACCCGGTTTCTAACCAGCATATAAAGAAATAAATATATTAATTAATTAATTTTTTTTTTTTAAATGCAAATTCGATTAGGAAATTTGAGTACACAGGTTCTTGGCAATTGTGATGGCAAAGTGTGTAACGTGTTAATTAGAAACAGGACACCAGTGTGAAAAATTCTGTGAATGTTTTATCACAACTCAAATCACAGGGTAGTAAAGATAATCAAAGGTAATCAAAAGTAGGCAAACATGCAAGAGTCCAAATCAGATGAACACGGAATGAGCCTGGATGTGTTTGTATGTGTGTGTGTGTGTGTGTGTGTGTGTGCCCTGCAATGCATTGCTACCCAATCCAGGGTGTATCTGCCTTATGCCCTAAGTCTCCTGGGATAGACTTCAGGACCCCCGTGACCTAAGTGAACTGTGGGAGCTCCGAGTTCTAAACTCTGGTTTCTCCATAAATGAGCAAATGGATGGAACAAAAGGAGGCTGGCTGCTGCTTGGAACATGCCTACTTACCTTCAATTTCACCAAGCGAGCCAGCTTAACTTTAGCTTAGCTAAAATGCTAAGGTGGCTAACATTCATTTTCATTTGATTGAACTCCGTCATTCATACCCTACATGCTGTCCCATGTCAAATCCTGCATTTTTCGTGATCTGTTAAACTACAACCCAGTTACCTGGTTAGCTTAGGTGATGCACAGCAGTCAGCTAGCGGTTTGACACCACAATCATCCATGCCCCAATTATGCATAATATTAGAGTTTAACGTATGATTAACTAATGAGTTATATAAAAAAATTAAAAATAAAAATCACCCACATACAGTTGTCACGAAATAGAAAATCTAACTATGTATTTGTATTTTGTAGTAGGCTTTTTAACTCTTTTGTAAAGTTGCACATGTTAACATGGAACTCATTTTTGGAACCAGTGGTCATTCAAGGAACTACAAACTTTGGCACTTGAACTCATTTTCATGGAGCTTGGAGTGGAGTTTAGTTTTTCCAAGCATGCATTTTTGGAATAAAAACGTTAATGAACGTATATCTATTTGTTTTTTATACCACTTATCTCATATAGGTTGGTGGAAGGAGCCTGGAGCTTCTCCCAGGAAAAACAAGTGCACAAGTTCATCCTGAATGAAGTTCCCATCAGAGGGTGCAAGCACACATACTCACACAATACAGGAAACACCAATCAGGCATAACATTTTTTTGGAACTGTATGGGAAAACCAGAGTACCCTGAGGAAACCCATCAAGCATAGGGAGAACATGAAAACTCCACGCATACAGATCAGGAGCAAGATTCGAACTCCCACCCAAGGAGGTTCGGGGTGACAGTGCTACGCCACCGCACAGTGATAAGGAAGTCACAAATTCCAAAGTCCACATTAGATGTAATGGATTGGGATGAATTATGATGTGCACAAAAGATCAATCATGGTGGTGGTCATGTGTTACGTGTAAGTCGCATTCTTGGTGCATACTGTTGCAACTAGTAATCAAAATATACAAAAAAAATCTCAGCTTACTGACTATATTTGCTGTGATGCTGTGTTTGATGTAATCCTTTGATGTAACTTTGATGTAATCCCACCCTGTCTAGGTAAAAACACCCATCAAAGCAGAATTCCATTAAGGTCTCCTCAACACCAAGTTCAGCAAGTGGCATCAAATCAACATGCCAGTTCTACTTTTACACAAGTTGTACTTTATGTACTAGTATTTTTCGACATCAATCACAGTTTCAATCACAAACATATTAGTTTGTAAAATAAACAACGCTGACTAAACATGTCAATGTTCTCAGTTAGCTGTTGATGAATAAAAATGAACACAAAGTTGTCCATGTTTGTTTGCAGTACCGGATCATGAAGATGTGCTGAAATCGAAGTAATTTTGAGGTCTCGCTTCTGCGTCGTGAGTCATGAGGACGTTGCTTAATTAGTTTTGATTCACACCAGAATGGTAAGATTAAGTGTTTGAATTGGTTTTATATCTTCTTATTGAAGGATGGAGTGTTGGATCATGTGAGTAGCATTTTGGCCAGTGATTTGTCCCAGTCAGTGTCTTTGACCTTCATAAGCCTTAGTCTGTGTGTGTGTGTGTGTGTCGCAGACTTTACCAACAGTGCTACTCTCAGCAAAAAAGAAAAGCCGGATTCTGCGATTATTAAGAGTCTCCCTCTATCTTTTTCTCTCTCTCTCTCTCACACACACATACTAACGCAGACTTGCCGACGTCTTCTCTACAGGGTCTATCAGCGTCCCAGTAGGACAGATTTGTGTGTGTTCTGATTTGTTGTGTATGCTGGGTTGTTCTGCTGGCACTGCGAGTGACCACCTGCTCCGAGGGTCTCTCTCTCTCCTCCAGCCAGAGCAACAGCTGGCCTCTCTTCTAACACACCGATTGGCTAATTCCTGCTGGTCATCTCTCTCTCTCTCTCTCTCTCTATCTCTCTCTATCTCTCTCTCTGTCTCTCTCTCTATATGTCTCTCTTTCCCCTCACACTTTCTTTTTTTTTGCCGCTCCCTCACTCCAAGTGTCTGACATTGAACTGTCTCTAAATGTGCCAAATCTGAGTACATGTTGTATACACACACACTCACACACGCACTGTTCCTCCCCTGGCTGCAGAATTCCAGAACCAGCATATGGAGTGTGTAAATAATTTAACGAGGTCAAAAGACTCGGACGGAGCTGGACGCCTGACTCGGCTGAACTGGGGCATGGCATCATGTAGGGCACAGGGGGGGAAAAAGTGTTCTTCATCAAGTGCAATTCCGAATTATTCCGTTTAGAGAAACTTAATTTCTTTATTATCTACACTAACTATAGTGTGTGATGATCATGGCAAGTAGTTTAAGCTCCACCACTGTTGAATTCTTGTTTCTGATTGGTCGGAAGATGAGGAATCATTTTCTATAAGAGCAGCTCTGAAAGCATCTAGTCTCTATGCTAGTGATCCTGTGTAGGGTTACAGGGGGCCTAAAGCCTATTCCAGGGCACAATGCGAGGTGCACCCTTGATGAGGTACGAAATGGGCGCAGTGGAAGCTCAGTGGGTTATGGCTTGGGGTTACTGATCTGCGGTTCAAGAAGTTCAATATGCAGTAATGTATATGCAACGAATAAAGAGTTAACTCGTCACACTCACATACACCCAATCATATGCTAAGGACAATTTGGAAATGCTTATCAGCCTACATATGTTTTTGGACTGTGGGAGAAAACCGGAGTACCCGGAGGAAACCCACCAAGCACAATGAACCAGGCAAAATCCACACACACAGGACCAGAGGTCAAGGGTGAAGGTATTAACCACTAGGTCACCATGCTGACAGTGTTTAATCCTTTATAACGTTTGAGTTGTAGTTTTGAATTACTTTCAGGTTTTGAAGGTTTCATTCTTTAGAATGTGTAAAACTCATTGTATTACATGGCGTTTATACATGGCAAGAAAAATGCCGCAGCATTCTTTAAATCGAACAGCGAGGTCTTAGAGCGGTGCCATGTGTGTGTGTGTGTGTGTGTGATGCTACTCTACGTTTAAACATCCCAGACAAATGCCTAACTACACATCTTGAGTGCTTCAACAGTGTCGTAATGTTTTACAGCGCATTTAGTGATGCAATATGATTGAGGTAAATTCCTCGATGTGGGCCGTAGGTAAAGACTTCATCGGCCCTGTGTGGTACTGATTCGATTGTGGTCTAGCGGTGAGGCAGATTGATGGTTGTTTTTACACAGGAAGATTTAAGGAGCACACCAAGAGCCATGTTCCCCAGTCGACATGTCAGAGAACACACAGCCGAGCCAATAGAAACATTAGGTCACCCTTTACTGAGGGGGGTGTGGGAGCATATGATTTTGTGTGTGTGTGTGTGTATAAGTATGTTTTTATTTCTTGGTGGAGACCAAATGTTCCTTCAAAGATTGTAGTGGCTTACATTTTTTAATTTGCGTGGACATTGTGCCGGTCCCCAAAAGAAAAACTACCTTTCTTTCTTTCTTACATAAAAACTGCAGTGTAATGCAAAAATTTAGGAGTAATCACCGCATTAATTAGCTGCCTTAATAGTTCAGTCAATCAATGGTCCTCACAAGAATAACATGAAGTGTGTTTAAATGTGTGTGTGTTTTATGTCCATGTGTATGGGAATTTGTTCATCTCTGTGTAATTAAATACCCCCACAATGATAGAAATATTTGTCAGGAATGACAATGTGGGGACCTTTGCCGTGTCCCCATAAGGAGAAACAACCTTTAATGACCAGCTAAAGGTCCCTACAAGTGTTGAAATATCTATCTTTGTTTTATTTCTCTTTCTTCCTTATTGTTTTGTTTTTTTTAAGTGCAAGTTTTTTTTATGTGGAAGGTGGAAGGTGGAAGTTTTTTTATTTATAGAAATAAAAACAACAACAAATTGCAAATTGTGTGTGTGCATGTGTGTGTGTTTTTTTTTATTTCTTGGTGAAGACCAAATGTTACTTTAAAAATAGGAATGGCTAACATTTTTTATTTTGTGCGGACATTTTGCCGGTCCCCAAAAGAAAAAACTTTCTCTCTTTATTTGTTTCTTAAAAACTGTGTATTTAGTGTAATGTAAATATTGAGAGGACATTAAGGTCATGGTAAGATTAAGGAGAAATCGTTGCATTAACTAGCTGCCTGAACAGTTGTCAACGAAAGGTCCTTACAAGGATAACATGGAATGTGTGTGTGTGTGTGTGTTTGGCTGGTCCCCATAAGAAAAAAGTGTCTTACTTGCATGCTTTAACGAAAACCTGAAAATTATATGTTAAGAGGACGCCACTGCAGTAAGATCCTCACAAGCATAACGTGTGTGTGTGTGTGTGTGCGTGTGAGAACAAAGTTTTCCTAATGGGGACCAACTAAAGGTCCGCATAAGTGTTGAAATAGTTCTCTTTATTTTATTTCACTTTCTTTCTTAGTGTTTTTTTTTTTTAAGTGCACTTATGTGGAAGGTCCTCCTAAGGTGTGTGTGGGTTTGTGTGAGCACATGTTCCTATATCCATGTGCGTGGGAATTTATTAAATATTCCCACAAGGATAAAAAAAACATTTTTCCAGAATGACATTATGGGGACCTTGGCTGGTCCCCATAAGGAAAAATGTCTTACTTGCATGCTTTCTTAATGAAAACCTGAAAATGATATTTTAAGAGGACGTTGATGTCAATGCAGTAAGATCCTCACAAACATAACGTGTGTGTGTGTGTGTGTTTGTGAGAACAAAGTTTTCCTAAGGGGGACCAGCTAAAGGTCCCTACAAGTGTTGAAATAGTTCTCTTTATTTCATTTCTCTGTTTCTTTTTTAGTTATTTTTTTTAAGTGCACTTATGTGGAAGGTCCTCCTAAGTTGTGTGTGGCTGTGTGTGTGTGTGTGTGAGTCCTAAAGAAAATGTGTAAATCTTGCTGGGCTGCAGGCAGTGAATCATCAGAAGAGAACAACTCCAAACATACCACAAAGCTGGCCAGTTCTCTCTCTCTCTCTCTCTCTCTCTCTCACTCACACACACACTCTCTCTCTTACACACACACACACACACACACCGCAAGATACCTATCAGAACCCCAAACTGACATTTCAGACTTTTTAAAAGACGTTTAAACCGTGACCCTGGCAGATGTTGTCTTACCTGGGACAGCTGTGTACAAGGGCCACAGTCGCTTCCATTACATCAGGAAGCATGAAGCCATTCCACCAGGCTGGATCTCACACTCAGCATGGAGTTAATGCTGCATTGTCTGGGAGCGCGTTATAAAACCAAGAGGCACAAATGGAAATTCCAGAGCTCCAAAAAAACAATGGCTGCATGATGTCACTGGCTGGCACTTCTACAAACAGAGAGAGAGAGAGAGAGAGAAAAACTGGAGCTCTCGGCGTCTTAATAAAAAACATAAACCAAGGCTGGTCTCGATGAAAACTGTGACATCGCAGCTTGGAAAACGGTGCACTTGTGATTAAAATAAGCACCTCCGCTTCCTCATATATCTCTGAGCATCTTGTGTGTGTGTGTGTGTGTGAGAGAGAGAGAGAAACAGATATGTGGACTGAGATCAGGTAAAAGAGAGGTTCCAGGGTGTATCACTGCACAGTTCGGGTTTTTTCTCATGATTCATGTCTGCATCTCTTTTCTTCTTCTCTTTTATTATTGTCTCATTCATTGCGTCTTTCTTTGGGTGTATTTTTTTTAAAGATCTATTTAAATCTAATTAGGTTACCTACTGTAACAGTGCACTAACCAAGGTACAAAAATCCATCCCACGATTCTAGGAGGAAATTTTCAAATATACAACACTCCAAATTTCCTTTAATTTTACTTATAGATGTAATGTAAAAAAAAATATATATATATATATATATATATAAAAAAAATTATAAATAAAAAAATAATTATAATATATGTAATATGTGATGTAGAAGCTACATAAGAAAGAAAGTCCATTTATTATAGAGTTATCAAATATAAAACTTAATCATCTTCACAAAACTCGTATGAAGATTATTTTCTCGTATAGATTTTCAAGATGAAATAAAACACAATTAACATTTGTGAACACAGTAAAGCAATAAAGATTCTGTCATATTTTTTTTATTTTATTTTTTTTTATTTGGCTACGTTTATTCGAGCATGGTCATTTCCAAGAGGAATTACAAATTAAAAATTCAATAATACTTTTACAAAGACATTTCAGGAAAGATTCTTTTTTTCTCTCATATGCTATAATACATTGTATTTATTTTAACAGTCCATCTTAATTTTTTTCCATTAAAAAAAAGAAAAACAAGATGAAGAAAGTGGAATATTTTTTTCCTCAGTCGAAAATACAGTGTTTCACAATATCGTATCAAAAGTTCCCAAATTTGGAAAAAATTAAAAGGAAAAAAAAAAAAAAACAAGAAAAAGGAAAGAAGCTGAAAATTCGCATTTCACAATTAATGTCTCAAAACACAATAAATGCTCTCTTTACGTAAAATTTGCCCAAGTGATCTTCATGTTTTCATTTTTACTAAAATATATCTATATATTGAAGAACTATAATACTGTACACTACAGTATGAAATAAATAAAATTAGGAAATACAAAATGGGCCACATAAATAAAATGTTATTTAAACTGACATAATAAAATGAATCGATTTTTTTTTTTGTTCTTGGTGGTGGAGAGAACTGTTTTGGCGTAATACTGATTTAAAAACAAACCGAAAAAAAAGAGAAAAAATTGCACAAACGTGATGTAAACTAAAGAACGAGTGCCTACTCTGCTAATACTGAGGAGGAGGAAGAGAAGTCTTCGTGTGAACGTTGATGCTGCCGAGAGCAACACGACGTCCGTCCTCCTTTAACACTGTACAAGGATGGCACTTGTAGAAAACACACAGATTAAAAGGTTTGCATATAAGGCTTTGTTTTTCTTTTTTTTTTTTCCTCTTTAATCTTCTCTAATACAAAAAGAAAACAACTTTACAAAGGCTTTCTCCTTCATCACTGCCTTCTTCCTTCATCTGTCTCCACTCTGGACCGTTTCACTTGCTCTACGCAGTCTGTTTAAGACTTCAAAACCCCCGACCCAGTATCGATTTAAGTTCCTTCACTTCGAGTAAAAAAAAAATTGCGGAGGCCTAAAAACATGTGGCTAGCTGAGTAAACACCGGGGTGAAGAACGGCAAAGGGCACAGTGGGAGCGAGAGAATTCATAATACTGACAACCTGCAGCAAACATGCCGCAGCCTCTTCTTTTTTTTTCTTTAACACTATAAATATACATAGGCAATACTTTTTTTTTTATTATTTTTGTAGTGATTATAGAAGCGGAGTGCAATTTAAATTTTTTTTTGTACAAGTTACTCGTTTTGTGCTATAAATACTATGGAACACAGGGTTTTCTTTTAAGATGGTAGCACCACAAATAGTTTTTAGGCCTTAATACTGTACATTTAAAGAAAAAAAAAAAAACATATTTAATTTGTTTCATTTTTGCATAATGCAGCTTCTCACCCGTTTCCCCCTCCCCTCCCTGACTGGATTCCTCCTTTTTTTTTTTTTTCCTTTTTGATCAGTCTGGCTCAAATCCAGAAGCTCGGTTGAGTCCGTCTGTTCAGGTGGCAATGAAAAAAAAAGTGTCACCCGAAAATTGAAAATACATGGAGGGGAAGCTTGTAGAGCACAACACAGTAGTCTTTATTAGACGCCGTCCTCAGGGATGTCCTCGTGGTCCGATTTAGTTTTTCCGTCCATCGAGCTGTCGTCCATCGAGTGCTCGCCGTTGTCCTCGTAATCCCGCGCCGTGTCAAGGTCCGTGTCTACGCTCTTGTTCTCGCTCTCTTCCTCTTCCTCCTCCTCGAAATCGTCCTCCCTGCGCCCCAGCTTGCCGTAGGTCCCGTCTGGCTCTTTGGTGCTGCCGTTGATGCCGTCGCGCAGGATGGGATCGCGCTCCTGGTGTTCAGGGTATCCGGGAGACGTCAGGCCTTGAAGGAAGGCCCGGTTCATGAGGAGATCGCTAGGTTCCATGCGCCCCTTATCGCGTGCCTCTCTCTCAGCCGCCTCGCGTTCCTCGGCCTCCCGTTTGCAATAAGAGTATCGGTGGTTCATGTGTTGCGAATACGAGCCTGAGTGTGAGAAGCGTTTGCCGCACTTGTCGCACTGGTACGGCTTCTCGCCCGAGTGCAGGCGCGAGTGCTCGATCAGGTGGTGCTTGTGCTTGAACGCCTTCTTGCAGATCTGGCACTGGTGCGGCCTTTTACCTGCGGAGACACACAACGACAAGACGATGCTTTGAGTCCAAGTTTGTACCGCCGACACTCTGAACAAAACGTAGTACTTAAAAATGACGTGATAGAGGGTGAAATCAAATGACTGTAATGGGAAAATGAAGAAATGTAACTTTATAGGTGCTTGCATGTTTGTCTACTCTGGTTTCAATTCTACGGTGTCTCACTCACTCACTCACTCATTCACTCACACACACACACACACCAGCACGATCAGTGCGAGTGTTTGTAAGTTTACTTTCTGAAATTCCCTCCTAGAGGTGAAGCATGAGAGAGCGGAAACACACACACTTTGGTTTTTTTTTACTTCCAGCAGAAGGGTAGCTGCCAGAAATGCAACATAAATAAACCGGCGAAAAAATCAAACAAACACGTCGACCGCTGCAAAGGAACAAACAAATAAAAGCTGAAATTGAACTGCAGGCTCCTACGGCGGCTCTGTGCCGCACATGGAGACGAAGATTGGTAGAGCAAACCGTTTTGTCTTTTTCTTTTTTCTTTCTTTCTTATGTGACAGGAAATTTGGAATGCTATTCAATGCAATGGCATCACAGAAGGTTGGATATTGATGGGGTGAGATTTCATGACATATTTTGGAAGATGCAACTAAATTAACCAAAATGAAGAGAAACCAAGGACAGGCCTGAGTGTATATGTGTCCTCCCAAACCTTCCTCTGTTCTAAACACTTGGATTTAGACTAACTGAGCACATTCAGGCCGTATGTTTGACACGGATCACACACACGCTCTTCTTTGGCATTTCACCGGACCCAAGATAGCGCTCGTGAAGTGGCGCACTTGAACGCACACATCTGGCCAATCGCTGACCACAAATAGCACAGGAACGCTGCAGACCAACATGTCGTACAACTCCGAGAAAGAGGGAGACGGTATTCCTGCCAGCAGATTCCCCAACTAGTATGGCGTGATGCAATCGAGTGAAAGAATAGAGGCGTAGAAAAATAGAAGCCTCATGCTTTTTTTTATATATATATAAACCCTGTCACTCTGATGTATAATATGCAATCGAGCTAATTAAAAAGGCTATGAGTATCACAGATTAAGGTTAAAGGTCAGGTCTGCTTGATGATATCTGGTGAAATGCCAAAGGAGAGAGTTATGCAAATATTAATAGTAGACTTGAACTGGGTTAATTGAACGAATAAGAACAAAAATAATAAAAATCTGGCTGTTTACTAATCTTGTATTATTTTCCCCAACTAGAACTCCTCTTACCCTGTCAACAGGAAAGAAATTAGTTAGTTTTCCATTCACATCCAACTAAAAAAACTAAACAAAAAAACCCCAACAAAACCGAATTCGAAAACGAAAAATAAGCAGGGGAGAAAAGAGTGAAAAAAACAAAAAAACAAAGAACTACTAAGGAAAAAAAACAGGAGGGTGTGGGGGGTAATTAGACAAACAGGAAGTAAAATAAATAAGCATGGGGTAAAATAAGTGTCTGGAACAGTATGTACCTGTGTGCTCATATTTGTGTCTTAGGAGGGAACTGCTCTTCTGGAATGTTTTGTCGCAAAGGTCACACGCGTACATACCACTTTCTGTTTTCTTAATCTTCTTCCGGGACAGACAGGCGTCTGAGTCTGTCATGTCATCCAGGCTGGAGAGATAGTCTGGCGTACCGTCAAGCAACTCCCCCTGTGAAACAAACAGATACGCCATTTAGAACATCTCGTGATGATAACGATGCCTTTATATGAGTCTTTTTAAATATCTAACGAACAACCAAACAAAAAAGTAATGTGAACCACTTTTATTATTTCCCTGCATGATTTTTTTTTTTTTTTATATTAATGAAACTGAAAAATCTCTGTCGTGAATTCATTACGCAGCCTAGGTTTGTGCTAGAGCCCATCTTCTAAATTAAACATTAAAATGTTTGTGACTAGAAAATGCATAAAAAGACCGGATATTACAAACGAGCTCTCTCTCTTTCTCCGCATATGCTTAATATCACCTTTCTCCATAGATTTGCATTCAAATTTGGTTTAATTTTATACATGAAAGAGTGTTAATGCTATATTTATCTGCTCTTTCTTTACAGAGAAGATTACCCCGATAGGCTAAAACTTCAATTAATGAGGGGGAAAAAGTATTATTGCATTAGAGGGTCATAATAATAAGAGAAAAGCCTTGGCAGGGCATATTGCCACAGTCTTCTAATTTCCAGCGGTAATGATTAAATCAAGAGGTGCACTAAATGACCAAAATTGTGTAGCGCCGTTGCCCTCATTAAGAGTACTTGCTCCGGTCTGACAATGATTCTCAGACATGGCTACGCCGGGCTTTTTAAGAGAGCCCTGCTATCATTCTGCAATCAATTTGAGCTAAATGCCCGTAGCTGTATTTTTAAAATCTAATTTAATAACTTAGAATAGGAAACATTATTAATACTTTTTTATCAGAACTGTTCCCTCTATGTTAAACAGCCTTCAGCGCTGTGCTGTAATGAACACGGCGAGCGTGCATTATTAATCCACATGTTCAAACTCATTTTAGCTTTTCTCTCTTTAGAGGTACAAAAGGAAAGAGAGAACGGGGGGAAACAGAGATACAAAAAGATGGGAGAGTGGCAGAGGAGGGGAATAAGTCTGCTTGTGAAGTGAACACTAAGCCAGGGTCGTTGAGAGACTTTAAGAGTTCATTGTAAGTCATTAACTCTCACTTTTGTGCCTGTTACTTGAGTCCTCGCACCTGAGAGAAGAAACGTGGGGGTGGATGACTAAAGGAGGTGTACTCGCACACACATAGGCAGAGATGCAGCTTGACACAGTGAGGAGTGCTTGGAGCATCTGGCACGACGACGCTTCCTGCCCTCATCCACTCAGACGCTAGACACTGGAGTCTGGTAACACAAGCCCTCCCTCGTCGTGCGCGCTAAAACTGCCATTCGGTGCTAATGCTAATGACGCATGCTACAGGAGCTAGCAGTGCTACAGGCCACTGTGCAGCTGTTTGTCTATTCTATCTCACTCTATCTGCCTCTCCAACATTTATCCCTCACTGCGCTCTTCTGCTGATGAAGGCAGCGGCAGGTGAGCTCTTCTCTTTCACTCTAAGTACCTTTTAATTAGCAGCAGAAAGATCCAGAGCGCACTACAGACACGCAGGCATTAAACAGGGGTGGAAAAAAAAGAGATACAGGAACTCAAGGATTGTTTACCTGGAATCCTGGCTTCCTCTGGTACTTTCTCCGCTGCTGCATCTCAGCGAAGCTGGCAGCCCCTGCTGCGTAGGTGTAGGCCATGTGAGGCAGGAAGCCCATCTGGTCGAGTGTGGGGTACGGACGGAGACCTGGGAGACTGGCCTGAACTGGGGGCATAAAAGTGGGTGGAGGGAATGCACTTTGAGGGGGTAAGGAAGTATACAGAGGTTTGGCAGAGAAAGGGTTGATGCCAAACATGGGGCTAGTGCTTTTCTCCAGGTTACCATTGGGGCTCCCAAACTCTTTCTTGGACAGGTATGCGAGATTGAGTGGCTCCTCCAGGTGTTCCCTGGGTGACGTAATGGGATTATGGTCTAAGGGGACACTGCTGGGTTTGGGCCGGCTCTTGATAGAAAGCACATGTTTGGGTTCTTTCATTAGCTTTGGTAGAGAGAGGTCGAGTGGCTCTGCCTGCAGGTCCTCAGACGTGAAGCTGTTAGGTGTGTATGAGCTGCTGTGGGAGTTCTTGGAGGAGGCGGAGGAAAGGTTCAGAGGAGATGGCGTGTTGCTCCTGGAGTGGTCCAACTTGTCACTAAGTTGCCTGGGGCCAGGGAAGTGGGGTGTTTTAGAAAGCCTGAGGGGGATGTCACAGTTGTTATGTAGCTCGGGGATGGCGGGTGATGTCATTCGGTCCATAGGTTTGACCAAAGATAGAGGGGAGCGAGCATTCATGGAGTCCTTATTGGGCATGTGGTTAGTCGCAGGCAGACCGATCTCCATAATGTTTCTATCTAAAGGAGGTGTTCGGGAAATGGCATATTGGTATACCTTTCTCTGCTCAAACCACTCTTTCACAAATTCCTGAGGAAGGCCGACTGCTATCGAGATCTTCAGTAGTTCCTCTGAGTTCGGCTCCGTGTTCATGGCAAAGTATGCTTTGAGCACTGACATGTGGTCCTTATAAGGGTTGATTGGGCTAGTAATGCCCTTCTCGGAGATGATTGGGGAGAACAAATGGGCGTGCTTCTCTGAGAATATGCCCTGCTTGTTAGGCGTCATGTTTTCATTGGGCTGCAGTACAGCTTTTATTTCTTCATTCATCTTACACAGGTACCTCTCATGCTGATGCAGTGGAATGGGACCTGGGAAAGTTTCTTTGCAATACTGGCAAGCAAAAGGTGTAAACATTAAGTTGTTCTCGTGCATCTTCTCCTCTGTACCTATATCTATCGTATGATTCAACTTTTCTTTCTTGATATTGCTAATTTGTCTCTTAGAGTCTGTGGTCAAGCTCTGGAGGCAAGCTTTTGCTTCATTGACCTTCTCAAGCGTGTAGTCAATAATGCTCTTAGTTGCGCCATTGTGGCTGATAACTGGAAGACCTGTCTGGGGGCCCCCGGGTGATGCCAGCCCTGGCTTCTTCTCCTCAATTTGGGAGCCCAGCTCCTTCATGTAAGCCTTCAGTTTGGAAAGTTCCTCTGGCTTGCAGTCCATCTTCTGCCGGCATACCGTGTTGTCTACAATCTGAAGCACCTTCTGCACCTCGCTCAGGTTGTTCCCTAAGGAAGATGGATAACCCAGCATTTGTCCTTCCATGTTAATTCCTAAGTGCTGGAGGGGGCTCTGGGAGTTGGGGGCACTTATTGGGCTCCTTCCACTTAGCCCACCATTCAGAAATGGGCCTGGAGTACCGTAGCCATGTGAAGCCATCATCAGCTTATAATCGTTGATGTCCAGTGGTTCAGATTTAATGTTGAGGTGATTGGACTGCTCGTGGAGGCCAAGGGGTTTGCCATTTTCCAACTTGTGTCTTAGCTGGCTGATGGCAGTGTTGGTTGGAGAGGAAGAGGCGGAGGTTGGAGATGAACCGGGTTTCAAGTTGTTCCTCATCCTGCCATTAACGGTTATCAGGCCAATGCACTTCTTACTACTGATGTGAGAACTGTAGGATCCAGAGTGAGAGAAGCGCTTCTTACAGTTTGGGCATTCATAAGGTTTTTCCCCTGAAAGGTAGAGAGAAAACACATTAGAATCTGCCATCTATATATTGTGGTTATAGTCCAGAAGTGCTGCACTGCTTATGAATAATGCATTCTTCCTAGAACAAAATCTAATGACAATCAATACTGGGCTAAAAAAGAAAAATCAAATATAACTGCTTTATATAATGATTAACAAAGTAAAGCATCTGGCATTCTGATTAAACTGTTCCCTTTTGAGTGAGATGGGCCAAAGCCAACAAAACAACACAATTCATCCTTTGTAAGCGAGCTAAGATAAAAACAACAGAGATTGATTTTTGTACATCTTCTGAAGTACAGAACAGTCTTAACTGGAGGTAATGAATATTCAAAGAGAGCACCATGGGCCCATTGCTACCCACCACTGTGGATCCGCAGGTGCTCCTTCAGATGGTGCTTGTATTTGAAGGCCTTGCCACATTCTGTGCATTTGAACTTGCGGTTGCCAGCTCCCTGGTTCAGCAGTTGGTGCTGAGGAAGAGAGGGTATTTACATGAGCTCCTCACAAACAGAACAGAGAAAGAGTTTGGTACATAACCACAATCGGCGCGTAGCTCAACATGCCAAATGGCTCATGTTGTAATGCAGCATCTTGCTTTTCTTGCAGCTTCACTGAGCCAGCACGAGTGTGGCCATGATAATAGAGAACTACATACCTTTTAATTTCCTGACTCGCATGCCAGCGAAGAACGGCTTTATAATCTGGCAGCACCGAGAAATAAATAAAAGGCTCCTTTTTTTTTTTTTAAAAGAGTTTCTCCCTCATTAGAGAAGGCAATCTATTCCACTTTAATTAATTTGGGATAATCACTCGGACGAGATCCTGCATATTTAACGAAGCCTTCTCTCAATGTACCTGGAAATAAAGTTAATTCTTCAAAAAAGGTGGGCTTGAGTAAATGTTACGGTTTGATAATTGAAAGTGAATTTCCAGGACATTTTTTTAAACTCTGTAATAAACACGTGAGTACAGCACGTAGGTCTTTCGATCAAAAGATAAAACATCGGTGCAGCACCGATTTGCAATTCAAAGCACACGGAAGGAGAGGGGGGAAAAAAAACTCTAAATATAACGACGATAACAACAACAACAATACGGCGTGTAAGTGTGGGGAAGCAGTGGCGCACCAGGCGTGCACAATTAATTCTGAGTGGGAGGTGAATATGTTAAATGGCTGGGAGAACACAAAGGGTATGCAAGCGGTGGCGAGAGGAGCCGCCCATGATCTGCTCTGACAACTGGGCTCGCATTCCGACAGGAGACAGATGGCGTAAAGGCAGGACACAGGGAGGATTGTTCAAACAGCAGCAACCTTCCGAGATCAAGCGGGGAGCCAAGCGGCTCTGCGCCAGGGAGGTACCCCACTACTCGCTCGTATGTTGCTGAGTTGCATAAACAAACAGCAACAGCTGCTTTACCCCCCTGAACACCACCAGTACTAACCACCACCACTACCCCCAATGCTTTTTCCTCCTATGAAAACACCCCATGAGGATGGAGGTAGGGTTTAACCATGCCACCATTAACACAATCCTTTTGCTTTAATTGTGGATGGCAGTGCAGAATAAGGGAGCTTTTTTCAGCCCCATGTGACGTGTTCGTCATGTCGTGGGTAGAGGACCTGATTGGGTATATGCATATGATCGGCTGACAGCGAGTAACTCCTCACGCTGTATGATTTGGCAAAGCTGGTTAGCAATTTTACTGTTAGTGGAGAATTAGTGGAGAAAATTGGGGAAAACCCTCAGAACGCTCTAACACAGTGTGACTCATGTGACTCGCGTTTCTTGAGTTAGTCATGAACAGCGTATTTGTTTGTGATTTATATAGAAATGCGAGGTGGCAGTGGGGAGGAGCGGCCATAAAATGACTAAACAGGAAATCAGAGGGTGTAGAAACCCTGAAAAGCAGGCGTCAATCGAGGCAGTGCTTTTGGCCAACATCGGATTTTTGCATAATAAAACAAAAATGAAGTGGGACTAGGGGGACCATTTAACAGGAAAGTCTTTCTATGTGAAGGAAGTATGGAAAAAAAAAACAATAAATAGGAAGTAATTTGTGGATTAGCAGGGTACACGAGGAGAATGGGCCATCTCATGTTTCGAGCAGACTGGGGAAGGCAGGTGAGCAAGCTGCCAGTGTTGCCACATTGTATTAAATCACTCCGTTAGAGCTGGAACATTATCTCGTGCAGATACGTGCCGCAGCGTGCCGCACGAGCCGAATAGCAAACATTTAAACTGAGGATTTCGCTGCACCGCTTCATCTGGAGATCGTTTGCCACAGAACCAGGGGAACGACTCGCTGGTACAACGAATAATTGGACGAATAATTTTACTCTACCTGCCATTAAAGCCGATGTTTGTATTTCCAGAAAACGAAGAATTACGCCATCTAATTGGCCGACGGGCTGACTTTTAAAGAACATTAACAAAAAAATGAGAGTAAATTTAAAGTGCAGATGAAATTTCTAAATTGGAAATTAAAACAATCATTCGATCGTGAACATAAGACCGCGGAATCATATGAGCAGGCCATCAAAAAGCCATTTAGGCCTCTAATAAGGCTATTACCAGTAAAAGATCTGCATCTTCAAAATGCCATGAAAAATTAATAACGATCGCCAATCAAAATGATCTCTTTTCTTCATGGGAATACAGCGCATTAGGAATAATGTATAAAGTCAAGGGCTGCGTATATGTGTAGCAGGGAGCGCGTGAGAATGAGATAGAGAGAGTTGATGAAAGCCTAGCAAATTGAGAGGGTGCAAGATAGATGAGCATAGCTGGTAGAGGAAGGAGAATAAGAGTAAGACAGAGAGAGAGAGAGAGAGAGAGAGAGCACATGAGCAAAGTACAGTAAGGGAGGGAGGGCAGGACATGTGACGCTCACCTGATCTCGTCCAGGCTTGTGCGTGGCCATATGTCTCTCCAGCTGAGTGCGGTAAGCAAAGGAGTAGTTGCACAGAGGGCAGGCGAAGTTCTCCTCGTTTTTCTCGTGACGGTACTTGATGTGCTCCTTCAGGGAAGTCAAGCGCTTGTAACCCCGGTCGCAGTAGGGGCAGGTCAACAGTTGGGCAAAAGCATCTGGAGTTCCAGGTGGCAGGTCTGTGCCGGAGAGAGAGAACGAGGGAAAGAGTGAGCGAGAGAGAGAGAGAGAGAGAGAGTGTAAGTGAAGGAGGGAGGAAGGATGGGAAGGGGCAGTGGGCCAAAAGGTCAGCAAATCAATGGCAGCTAATTGGAGCTATGCCCAGACTGGTATGGGAGGTATCTCTACAATCTGCTATACTGAGTGCCATCGTCAGGCCTGGCACTAGTAACCCTACACACACACACTCAAATATGTACACACACTAATGCATGAGCACATACACTTGAACACATGGTTTGCTCAGCATTGCACATTGTCTGAAAAATGAGAGATAGAGAAAAAATCTGTAAAAAAAAAAAAAAATTAATATACTTATAATTAGAATTTTTATTAATAATATTTAAAAATAATAATAACCATGTATGTATTTCATTTGAAAAATCTTTGATGAAGATGCAAAAATATAACCTCATCAAATGTGAAGTTAAAGTATTGAAAAGATGCAAGTAATGAAATAATATGTCCTGTTAACTATTAAAGTGGGAGCCCGAAGCAGGATAACATTGTGATACCCATTTTAAACCTTCAGATCATGTAGCACTATTATTGCACCTTGTACAGTATATTTAGGTTGTTATAGCGCAATAGTCTCAATTTTGACCCCATGAATGACTCCAGTCTTGAGTATCGTGCCATTTCGTCTAACTGGTGGTCTTTTCCATGTCTAATTCGTCCCTCTTTCCTCATGAGTGAGGTATGTGAGTGTGTCCAGGCTGGCGCAATTCGCCCGCACTCTCCCTGAGGACAGGGATCTGATTTCAGCGTCCTAACAGCTGCCTTTTTCTCAGAAGGTAAACACTTGGGTATGCAGGGGTGGCGCGTCCTTACCGTTCTCTTCATGCCCGGGGCCCTCGGGTGTGCCCAGGCGGGCTATCTCTTCCGGAGCCTCGGGGTAGATGATGGCCGTGTCGGTGCGCTGAAGATACTCGGCTATGCTAACCACATGGCTCTCGCTGTCGGCCATCTTCCTTTTAGCGAAGAACTCTTCAAACTCTGCTGTGCAGTCCATTCTCTTCACTGTATAAAAAAATAAAAAGACAGAGTGAAAGACAGTTGGAATGAGTGAAAAAAACTGCAGAGCACTGGCAACATGTAGTAGATGTAATAAACCTGCTGAAAAAAGAAAGAAAGAAACAAAACAAACCAACATTAAAGTACTAGTTGCGAGGGATACGTCTAAATTACGGCCTTATCTTGTCAACTAATGGCCACTAAAATAAGAAATGTGGCTTAATCTAGCAGGAATGCCATCTGAATTGTGGAAAAAAGCTTTTAACGATAAACCCCTGCACTTTTTTTTTTATCCCCCCTGCTTGCGCTTTAAATGTATTAGGTGCCGCGCGATGAGGGAAGCTCGGGGAGGAAATGATGTTTGCTACAAGCCGTGCATTACTTCTGATTTCTCTAATCAAACTCCTAACGAGACAGCTTCAGAAAAATTACGCTTCGAGTTACAGGAAGCTACGATACCGAGATACGGACGGGATGTTTCATCAGGGCGTGCTTTTTCCAGGCATCCTAAATTCTGCCATGTGATTAAATGGAATGTTAAATAAAATGAAGAAAGGGGAAAAAAAAAAAACACTTCCCCCTCCCCCCAAAAAAAACAAAACAAAACAAAACCTATATATATATATATATATATATATATATATATATATCCAGACACGTCTTTGTTGGCACCTAAATACTGCAGCTGAAAACTGCCAAGTTTCCTTCAGCTCGCTCCATTATTCATTATATTTGTAAAGAGATTAGCGTCCGTGTCTCCTCGAGCCGTCTCATCTGTCAATTAGGCGGAATTCTACGGAGAAGGTGACAGAGCGCTGGGAGATTTTATTAGCCACCTTTTTAATTAGGCCATGCCGGAGTGAAAGGTAAACTGTGTACTGAGATTTGTCAGACAGTAAACATTTTATGGTCTAATTTGCTGAAAGGTCAAGGTAGTGGACTGTGTCGATGTCAAAAATGTCTCGAAAATGTCAAAGTGCCAATGGACCTTTTGCGCTCCCTCTTCAGATCCGAGGAACTGGAGTGTATAAAACGTAGCCTTCGTTATCAGGAAGGAACCCTACACTGTGGCATGCGCCGTGTAATTAAAATAAACACACACACACACACACACACAATAACGCACCTAAGCCTCGCTTATTTGATTTCCGTCTCACCGTGGATGAGCTGAATAAATGACTCCACTTTTGAAGAGGACATAATCTAAACAAATTGGGTTTATGGACAAATTCTATTTTTGAACTGGAATTATACAGTATTTGTTCACCAGGGGGGCATCCGATACGATATTAGCACGATACTTAGGTGTTGATTCGATTTGTATTGCGATTCTATAAGTATCAAGATTTTATCCTGATTTGACTTTTTCCTTTTATTTTGGTAAATTTAGTTTAAATTCTATATAAACTTAGGATTATAGATGAATGGCAACGTTTTTACCAGCTCAAATGTAAATGGATCTAAAAAATATTGGAGCTTTTGGAGTCAGTGTGGCGATACATGAATTCGGACTCAAATGAATCATGACACTTCACTGAATAGCTTCATCCCTCCAATACTTCATCACTTTTTTTAGTATTTGTTGCTGTCCTATGTTCGAGCGCTACCTAACACTTTCTGTTCATCTTTCCCTCCTCACCTTCTGCGAACTGTTCGGTTTCGGCGTTCAGAAGCCAAATCAATTGTAATCGGTGAGTGGGTTTCCAAAAACAGCCCCAGCGCGCTGCTCTGCTTTCCACAAGGCTAAGATCATAAATGGAAACCTTTATTAAAATTCCATTTCTACACTGAAGACTTTCCCGGTTGTGTCCGGAGCCAGAGCTGTGGTTAGCGCTGGCAGGGTTTGAGATGTGCAGAAGAATTCACTTTATTTTTTATTTTTTTTAACTAACGTTCAATCACTCGGCCAATCAGAGCGCCTCTGTGATGCGAAGGAGGCGAGAGATAACGTTCATATAGGATTGTGGGTGTCGGGTTTGATTGAAAATGGAAGGCGGGACATGACAGGAAAATAGTAATATTTTCACATGTAATATGCGGACATGTAATATTCAAGAAAAATTATTGATTTATGTGAGAAAAATAATTGTGAAACTAACATGTTAAAAGAAAAAAGAAAAGCATGCACTAAGACTGCAAGTTAACATAAATGATGTTTGATTAAAAACAAATAAATGTAACAAAAAATGTTTAAAAAACAAATACATGGCAAAATAAATGAATCATATTTGTACAATATTTGTAAATAAATTAAAATGAATGAATAAATCATTTGGGGGGGGGGGAAATCACATGGAAGCGAATGAATCATGTGAGGGGTAATCACATGGAAAGAAACACAAAAACAAACAAATAAACATATGAAAAGTGTCTTAAACACATCTGTCATGCCGATCATAAATATGTGAAGGTCATGTGACTTCTGGAAAAGTGGGCTGGGTTTCAGATGACATCAGAAATACGTGAGACTCACCTGTACCGTTCCCGATGGGCTGTAGCGCAGCATCAGGCACCATGCTGTCAAAGTCGTCCTTCAGTTCGTCTGTAGAGAGAAGACAAAGAGGACGTCAAGGGTCTGACATTCGAAAGGAAAGGAAAAAACAATGCCCTGTTGCTCTCTCTGCTCGGAAAGAGACAATGCATGAAACAAGTCCACCTGTGTGCTACACGACTTCATACACGACAATCTCTTTAATGCATGCCGTGTCGGATCCTCAGGTAGGACGGACGGACATAAATTAGACAGCCATGCGAATAAACCGTCCCATAAACCCAGCTCGGGGGATTTTTTTTTTTTCCTTGGCGGGGGTAGAGGACAAGAGCGTATTGTGAGAGTCCCGGAGACAATTAACTTAGGGAGTCCTTCTTTGGTCCTTTCCGGTCTGGCTTTAGAAATTAAATCAAGGTATTTCCGAGAAGACGAAGGCTGTAATAAATATTGCCGCGCCTCCCCCGGACTCTCGTGTGACCGTTACGCATAGCGCTCAGCATAAAAATACTGCTTGTTCTTTGTTTTTCCATTCACAAACCTGATATATAGAGGACTGAGGAAGCAGGAGCGTTTCATTTGCATGAATGGATCGTTTTAAGAAAAGTGATGCCAAATCCAGACCAGAAAAGGTTTCCTGTAAAATTGTGTTTTAATATAGATGTAAAAATTTGAGAAACAATGAAACATAGATAGAGAGAGACAGAGGGAGAGAAACAGAGAGACGTTACTGTAACAGAGGGATAAAGGAAAACCTCACACACTCTCATATTAAAAAAAAGGAAAACTGAAAGATTTGTTGTGTTTGCATCTCATGTTGATGACATCACAGCACAACAGTGCCGCGAATCACCTCCGACCCGCTACAATCGTCCACCTACGCAGGTTAGGGTCATGTGCAGTTTATTAATTCGCTCTAAAGACATATGGCGCAGTCATATTTTCATTGACAAAGATGGTTGAATTTTTAAACAATATTTTTTTTTTAAACTGCATGAAAAGAATCATAACGCTTATGATGTACATTATGGTACAGATGTCAAAGTCAATATATCAAGCAGTCGCAAGTAATTTATGTATCTTTTTTCTAAATATTTACAGTTAACCTCACAAAGGCATTTGTTTTTGCTTTGATTTAGACCGATTAAGGGATCGTGCCACATAACCTGCACGCAGAAAGACATCTGTAATTTGATCTGAAGGGTAAGAGAAGAGGAACAGAAAAAACGCAATATTGTGCAAGTATGAATGGCGTTCAAGCCAAACTGGAACCTTTTTATTTATTAAAGAATAAAAAGTGACTTCAGGAGTTCCTGGGAGGCCAGGGTTCCAGATGTGAAGCACGCAGTCTGATTATGGCTCTGGTGTACTGAGAGAACTTTTTTTTTACCTTGATGGTCTCCAAGCACTAGTTAAACTCTGGGATAAGTGCATCAGTGTAGCAGAGAAATCAAGTGAGTTTTTTTTCTTACTCTTATAACTGTGTTCTGTTATTCGGCAAAATAAAAGTCCTGGATTGACTTGAACGTTATTAAAAAAGCTTTAAAGCCCAAACGACATGTAGAAAATGCAGAATGTGAGGAGTGAAGTTGAAGGGAAGAGAGGTCATGGAGCTGCCCTCCAGTAGGAGGAAGACGTGGTCTATGTTATACTGCTCCTGCACGCTCACACACACGCGCATACACACACACACACACACACACACACACACAAAAACACACAGGTCTCACGTTTATCTGGGCAGAAAGCTTTAGAGTTGTCAGTGTGAGTGTGTGTGTGTAAGAGAGAGAGAGAGAGAGAGAGAAAGAGACCTGTGTGTCTGGCTCCTGTGTCTGAGTGGAATAAATCAGCACTGATCCATCAGGTCAGAAGAGAAAGAAAAAGAAGGAGGAAGAGGCCAGTGTTCGGCTTCCCTCCGTGACCCCGGCGGTGTCGGCCGCTATTTCTCAGCCCCGTATTTCTCACTCCCTATCTAACAGCACACGGCGTGTTTCTTTTCAAAACATTCCCCTTCTTTACGGCCGAGTTAAGCGCTGGAACCCCGCTCTGCGAAAACACACCGTTCCCTTTTGCGCTTTTGTTATTCTCCTGCGTCAAAGAAAAAAAGAAAGAAAGAAAAAGAAAGAAATCCTCGGGCTAGCCCGGAAAGAAAAGCAAGAGAAGGTGAAGAGAGAGAAATCGGAAAAAAAGAGAGAAAGAAAGAAAGAATGCAGGTGATATATTTCCAAAAGCGGGCGGCTGAGATAATGATGTCACACTTTCCAGCACACCGTGTGAAGTGCATTGTGGGATGGAGGAATGTCAAGGACGGCTGCAGTGGCTGAATCGGTTAGCAAGGAGAGAGAGAGAGAGAACACACAACATAGATTGACAGAGCAAGAGACAAAGACAGGGAGACTGATTAAGAGACAGCGAGATGGAAAGATAGACGGAGAAAGAACAAGGGAGAGGAAGAGGGACAAAAAGAGACAAACAGAAAGACAGGCAGAGAAAGTGTAAGATAAGATAAAGGTAGAGAGCAACAGACAGGTAGAGACAGATTCATGAATAGGCAAAGCGAAAGAGAGACACACACACACTCACAGGGAGATAGAGAGAGAGACTCTAACACCAACAGAGAGAATGAGAGACACCACCATGGAGAGAGACAGAGAGAGAGACTGCCACATCTGACAGAGAGAAAGAGAGACACAAACATGGAACATTAAATAGAGAGTGAGACTCTACATCCTGTCTTCTCTCTCTTCATCTCTCAGTCTGTTTCTTTATCTTTGTCTGTCTTCTCAATTCTTTTGCTTTCTGTCTCTTTGTCTCAGTAGGTGGGCGAGTCTCTCTACCTCTCTCTCCATTTTTGTGTCTCTCTGTTTGGTGTCCGAGTCTCTCTCTGTCTCTCTCTCTCCGTCTCTCTCTCTCTCTGTGTCTCTCTTTCTTTGACTTGTCTCTCTGTCTGCCTCACACGCTGTCAGAAAAAGAAAGACACAAACATGGAGAGAGATAGAGAGACAGAGAGAAAGAGAAATCCCAAACGTAGAGGGAGAAACCGAAAGAGACAGAAAGGGAAAGAATTGAAAAGACAAAGATAAAGAAACAGACTGAGAGATTAAAAGAGAGAGGAGAAAGAAAGAGAGAAAAGATAAACAGAGATTGAGAAGGAAGAAGAAAAAGACAGGCATGAATGGATACAGATGGAAAGAGATGCACAGAGAGAGAGAGAGAGACAAGTCTTATCTCAAAGTCGAGCTATGTGCTGAGGTTCCACTGCAGACACGAAGGCACCGAAAGAGTGGAGGAAAAAAAAAGCTGGAAAGAGTGAAAGTGGTGGCGAATTTAAGCAAGAGGGAGGGATTGCGTCTTTCACCCAAAGCTAATGAACTTCTCCCTTGCCTTTTGCTCAGGTTTTATCACAACACACACACACACACACACACACACACACATGCTATCTCCGAGCCGAGTTGCAACACGACTGAATCTCAGACACCACGGCTCCGAGAGCTTTTATCAAATTAACCAATACTCTGAAACAGGCACTTGTTTATCTTTCATGATTTACAACCTTTGGAAAAAAAAAAGAAAAAGAAATTACAGTTGGAAAAACGGAACCCTGTTCTCCAAACTACGGGGGGAACAAAACTGCGGTGCAGGAATATTGCGAATAATGATCACGGATCGTCTCCTGAAGGGAATTCGGAGTTAATAACGTTAATAACGGCGGTACGGCGAGCTCCTCCTCTGTAAATGGCCGTATTATTTGGAGCGTATTAAATTTTTAGACTCCTGAACGCTCCCTCTCTGCCTGGCCCGCGCGCAGCTAGTTCATTAGCAGAAATGAATAGCCGAGCCCGGCTCATTTAAATGGGGCTGTCTTCCACGGGCTCTCGCCACACTCCGTTTCTGTCACATGCTTCCAAGAATCATTGACTCTTATTATACATGTAAATGGCTATCATAAAAATAAAAATTTCATTTAAGATTGTTAACGACTTTTTTTTCCTTTTTTTTTTTTTTTTTTGCTGCAGCAGCCTGGCTTCCTTTAATGATTACCCTCTCCCCCTAATTAAAAGTATTTATCTCTCAAGCATCCGTGACTGGCGCTCGGTCGCCAATGACGCTTGCAGAAAAAAAAAAAAAAACGAAAGAAAAGGGAAACAAATTTTACAAAGGTTGCCGGGTCTCCCTCGTCCTAATGTGGCGCTAATTACAAATGAGAGTGTCAGGGAACTCCGAATATCTCACACTCGCCGAGTCTGATCGTACGTTTAAAGAGAAATGGTTAGCTCTGGTGCTAATTAGGAAGTAAGTTCTTGGTACAAACCTGTTTTTTTTTTTTTTTTTATAATTCTAGGCATCGCTCCCAGTCAGACATGCCATTCAAATTTTCAGCAGAAAAACACTTGAAATTGCTGTCAAAATTTTGCTTCCTGGATATAAACTCGCTTAAACACGGTCACAAAACTTGGAAGGAGAACTGCCTATAATTCTATTCAAAGGTGCATAACTTTAAAACTTTTTTGTTTGTTTTTAATGTTACTAACTTATTTACATTTACTAATAAAATTCTACAACTAGCTCTAAAATGTACATTCTTCTATAAAACTTGGAAGGAGAATTACCTATAAGTCTATACAAAGGTACATAAATGAAAAACTTGAGTTTATTTATTTTTATTATTATTATTATTATTACTATTATTATATATTTTTAACATTACTACTTGTGATTTACTTTACAAGATCCTAACAAAATTCTATAATTAGCTCTAAAATATTGTGCATTCTTCATATCTAAGTATCTGATAACGATCCACTAAAGATCGACAGACGAATTAAAATATTGACAATTAACAATCGCCTTGAGAATAAAAAACAGCTTTTAGGACAATAGCAACAATTTTACGCCAAAAAAAAAAAAAAATCATTAAAAAGTGTTGGAGTTATTTTTTTTAATGCTAGCTTGAGGAAATAATGATATATTCTCTAATGCGGCTCCTAAAAATGCAATTTTTGTATTTTCAGTATATTTAGCTGTATTTTAACTAAACGTTCTACGATGTGAAGTCCCATGGGGACGTAATCTCATGATGTAATGTAATCTCACTCCCTGGCACTACAAAAATAAAAAGAGTTGTGCTTAATATAAAAAAAACTTCTAAAAGTGGGCGGGGCTTGTGAGCCAACAAGAACTTTCGAGAACCGTACCTGTACCATCGACGGAGCTTCTCAGCATGTCGCTGTCGTTCCATACGTGCTCCACACCACTGTCCCGCATTTCATCCTCCTCATCGTCCAATTTCGTCATGAGGGTGTGGCCTAGTCTCGGCGAGAGCGGTGTCGACGGCTCGTGATTGGCCAGGCTGGCTGGACTGGCGGCGCCGTTCAGTAGGCCGTCCTCCTCGGACACCAACAGCTTATCCTCTTCATCCGTCTCGGATCCGGTCTCCACGACGTTCTCGTAGTTCAGCACTGTAAGGCCAAGGATACATTTTGAGTCGAAAATCAGAAATTAGTCATGTACATGTAGTAAAACATAACATGAGCGTGTGTGTGTGTGTGTGTGTGTGTATAGAGTTATGTGTGTGTAAGCAAGCAGCTGCTATTTGAATGCGCCAAAATAGCCTGAGATTCCAGAGAGCTGCACCTTTCACACGTTCCTCGCATTCACATTCCATCAGAAATAAATACTTAATCATTAGAATATATCTTCGTTTCATCAGTAATTAATAACCTAATTATTATTATAAATTTTTTGTGTGATTTGGGAAGAATTCTGATTTCTGAGAGCATTCTGCGATGCTGAATATTTGATGTTCAGGTGGAGGTGCTTTTCTTCCACTTTATCACTTTCCCCCATGCCTTCCTTACAATGAAAGAATCTCTGAAAAGATCTTAAAATATACGATAGGTCGGTGACAAGTGAGTGACAAACGCACGTCCTAAGGGCTTTCCTCTTTTCAGGAAAAGGCAAAAATGTCCAAATGCCTAAATCTTAAAATGCATGGAGGTTGAAATATGAAAAAAATTCCTTCTTGTTCATCCACCGGCCTGCATTTAAAACAAAAGAGTGAGTGCGCGCACACGCACACACACACAAATAAACTATGATATTTAGTAGACATTCGAGACGGAAAGCAAGGCTCGTCTTTGCAACACAATCGGCCGTGAAGCCATGACATCATGGGAACCAACAAAAGAGAAAAACAATGACAGAGCAGCGAGTTTTCTAAACTGGCCCTGCGCTCTGCAGTTGCTCGATAAAGCAAATCAGTTTGCAGAGAAAAGCATGAGGCTTGATGCCAACCACTGAATGAAAAAAGAAGAAAATAATTATGTCGCTAACTTTTTTTTTTCTCTTCTCAGACTTGACTTTTTCGTCACATATCCGACAGCCCTCTGAGTAAAACTCTCACGGATGTGAAAAGTGAAGGGGAAAAAAAAAGAAGGAAGGGGTTTTTAAAAAAAGCGGGGGGGTTTGGATTGTGAAAAGCACAGGCTTTCTTACCGTTCCCCTGTGGACAGAAAAGATTACACCGCGCATATCTGTTCATAACATGATCTTTGGCTAATCCGCCGGCCCGCACTTGCCTTCCGAACAACTGCACAACAGGTGCAAATTAAAATGAAAACGGCGACGGAGACGAGGCCAGAGGCATCCGCTGACCTGGGCTGAATACCAATTGACGGAGGAAACAAAACCTTTTCAAGAGGTGTGACCACAAGGGTTTAGGCAAGTTCAGACTGGGTAATGCCCTCACTGATAGAGAGGGGGGGTAGAAGGAAAAAAAAAGAAGACAAAAGAAGAGAGAGGGGGGTGTTAGGGAAGAATAGACAAGGAGAAAAGAAAGTGAGACATTCAAAACTTAATGTGTGGTCCAGATATACCTTAGGCGCGATTGATAATGTCCTATTTTTTTGCCCTGTTTTTCCTGTATGTTCCCCTGTAGCTCCCCAACCCATTCCAACGTTAGGTTTTAACCCTTTCCTTGCCTGGCAGCCGTCAGCCAGTAGTTTTTTTTTATTATTATTTGCTTTGTAGGGGTTTGTGGTTTGTATGAGGTTAGGGCGCAACACAAAAGAACTGGAGGCCTGGGAAGCCCTTAGCACCCCCACCCCCCCACCCCCCAACCCCCCCACTCCATACACACGCCCATCCCCACCATCCCTCAAACACTGATCCACAAGCTGAAGTAAAAGAACTGCAAGCCAGAAGATGGCTGAATGAAATTATCTAAGGCTGGACAGGTTTAAAAAAAAAAAAAAACTCTTTACTTTTTCTGTTCCCCCACCACAGACGGAGCAGGGCAGGTTTCAGAGGGCTGGGTGGACTACAAATAAATGGTAAACAACAGGGAGATGAGGTCTGAGCTCAATGTTTTGGTATGGAGAGTGCGGAAAAAAAGACTGCGAGAATATGGGGAAATCTTTTGCAAAAGTAATGGAAGAAACGTTTGACGCAAGGTCAGTCAAAGGACATAGTCAGTCAAATTCCGTGCTCAAACGACTAAATCTGACTACCAGTGGTCGGTTTTTCTGTTCCCCACCATAGACGGACAAGAACAGATCTCGGCTACTCGCACCCACAGGTTGTCTAAAAGGTATTACGGGGTAATGAAGGAAACAGTTAACCATGGCAACCACCATTTAAAATAAAAACAAACCTCACTCGCTCATTTTTTATAATGATTATGCTGTACAGGGGCACATAAGGACTTGAGCATATCCCAGGGGACTCGAGGTACTAGGTAGGGTACAATCTGAACGGTGTGCCACTCCATCCCAGGGCACATGCACATAAACACGCTCACTCATGCACTACAAGCAATTTGGAAATGCCAATTTGGTTAATCTGCATGTCTTTGGACTGTGGAAGGAAACAGGAGCACCTGGAAGAAAATCCACCAAGCACAGGAGAACATGCAAACTCCACACACACAGACCAGAGGGGGGACTTGAACCACAGTGCTAACCACGATGCCATTGTGGCAGCACTAAAAACAAATCCAAGATTAAATATATACTGTGCAATTTTTAAGGTTAATATACAACAATTTAAATTCTTTTAACAACAATTTAAAACAGGAAACCCAGATTTTTACAAGTTTCCAAACAACACTCAACATCATTGCTTTTTTTTGTTGTTGTTATAACAGCTTTACTCATTGGCTGTAAATGAGTTATCATGTTTGAGTGCTTAAAAATATTTTTCTTTCTGTATCCCAGTGAAAAAGGGTCCAATCATAGAGTATTAGCATAACAGTGTGAGCTGTTAGCCTAAAGCATCAGAGTAAACATCTTAAACGTGTCTTAGCCGATGAGTCATAAAAACTGAGACAGACAAAAAGTGACAGAGAGAGGAAGATAGCCAGAGAGGGGAGAAAAAAAAGAAAAAAAAAAGGAGTGTCATATTGAGCAGAAGTTAAAATCTGCCAGCGACTTAGTTACTTGGACGTTTTTTGAAAAGAATGAACAATAATGGCGGGGGAGGGCAGAACTTTGCTAATTCAGACAAGGAGCGAGGAACAATTTTTTTTTTTTTTTTTTACTCGAGACTGTGTGTATTGTTTAAATGGCATCTCTGACAGACAGCCATTCCTCGTCTGGCATTGTGCACTTCAACACAATAATTCCAACCTGCTAATGTCACCACGGCCATTATTTCTGTTCCTCACCTCTCTGCTAATCAATCTTTTGTGTTTCTAGCACGCGAGAGACAAAGAAATGATAATGTTTACTTCTCGGCTAAGTTCTCCTCAGATGACAAGCTCTATTTGGTTCTGCCTCGTCCAAGTGTCAGCCGCAACAAAGGCAATTACGCCTGCCATTCTCCGTCTGATGCTACCTGTTACGTCTCGCCGGCTTTTCTCTCCTGCTTTTGATCTCAAGTAAATAAAAGGAACATCTCGCACTCGAATGGTACAGATAATTAAAATGACACCCTTAATTGCCCCAGTCTCAGTTAATGCTAGGCTTAGCGCTCCCCATCGTAACCTATTCACGGGCGCTCATATTGGCCTGTCAGTTAGACGGTACACAGGGCAGACGCTAATGACATGTATTGTGCGTTTGGTATCGATTATGATGACTAGCGCCTCCACGAGCGGCTAGCACCGCTTAAAGGTGAGGGAAAAGTAACAATAGTAATATATAAATAAATAAACAAACAAACAGCATTGTTTAGGCTCTTTTGAACAGACCGGTAGGGGGTTGGGGTTGGAGATTGTCGCAATTCAGCACCATTATTAGGGTTCATAAAATCATTTAAGGCTGAAAGTGGAGGGAATCGTGCCTTTTGTCCAAGTATTTGACTCTCAGAAGTGTGCCATTACTCTCTTTTTTTCTCCGTATCAAGACACAAATTATGAATGGTTAAGAATACAATCCATAAAATTAAGTCAAATAAAGCAATCTGGGCCTAAAGCAAGTACAGGAAATTGATTTTAAAAAACAAAGACTTATCTGTTCCTTACCTGTTAACCTTAATAAACCTGCCAAAACACACAATGCGAATATTTATTCAGCGCCCGATAAACTTTGTCATTATGGAAGACTATTTAATGCAAGCAGACATCTTGCATACCGTTCACGCTGCTCCACTGCAAGCATCTCATCCCAAACAATGCTCTTTTAGACTCCTGTGTTGCACTTAGTGTCTCCATCCCTACACTCTCCTTAACCGCAGTCCAACCTGGGGGCATGGTTCCTTTCAACCACACAGAGTAGATCCAGATCCAGGGGAAGGCCTGCACCCGTGCCCAGAAAATGGCCTCTGGTTATAGCAGAGCAGGAGATCAGAGCTCCCCTGAGGTGGATGGAGCTATTCCTGGATGTTTTGCCTCCTGGACCAGCTGCTGTGTGTCAGCAGGGGTAATAGGTGAGGATGGTAACCCTATTGGAGGATAACTATGGCCTCTCCTGCCTGTCTCTTACACACAGATCACCTGAATGGCTCAAGGGTAGTTGTGGTAGTGGGGGGTCTCTGCATATGTGTGAGTATGTGAGTGTGAGTGTGTGTGCCAATGGCAATGGGGGTGTAAAAGCATTAAGGTGGACGTTAATGTTGGGTATTGGGGTAGGCAGTGAGAGCAAACTGTCGTCATTTCCACAGTTTCCAGCTGAATGGGGAGACTCATGAATATTCGTTTTGCTGTTAGTCTTAAAAAGTATTCAACTAAAGACTTTTTATTTCAAGGCAAATTTTTCCAAAACCTTGTGTCTTATAACTGGATTAAAAAAATTAAATCTTTAAAGAAAAAATTTTGGTGGCGGATTGTTGGTGAGAAAAGGGGGGGTTAATGGTGTCCAAAACCGAACAAAAGATCGAAGCTGCCCCATGGTCGGAGAAAAACCCAGCGAAGTGTAAAGCAAACCTAACCGACTCCGGAGTGCTTCAGAGCCCTTGTGTGTCAGCAAGGGGGTTGTTATGTTCAATCATTTCTACCGTGAGGCAGCCAGCCACGGTAGCCGGACCCTAATTGAATTAAAGTCCCGTTTATTTGCCGAGGCTGAAGCAACAGGCTGGAAATGGAAAAAAAAGACAGAAAGCTCGGAGCTTTGCTCGGCTGCTCGGGTGCTCGGCTCGGTGGCCTGACTCTCCTCCTCTCGTCATCCTGCCCGAGTTCGCCATCTGTACTCACTCACACACACACATGCTCCTGGCCCAGCGTCCCCCACCTCCCAGACACGGGAGCCAAAAAAACACAGAGAGAGAAAGACAGAGAGAGACACACACACACACACAAAAGCTCCCTTGGCTGCCCCCAGGACCAACAGCGAAAAAAAAAAAAATAGAAGAGCAGAAACAAGAAAGAAAGGAAAAAAAATTAAGAAAGAGTAAAACAGTTGCCCAGGTGAGCGGTAGGTTTTTTTCCGGGTTTCCTCCTGTGCTGACATCCGTCAAGCAAAGGAAAGGTTAAAATTAGAAAATTTAATTTATTTGATAATTTCCCAGAATAATTAGAGTTAATATGGGTTAATTAATATGCAAATCTCTGAGCAGATGTTCGACAGAGGAGTCTTGCACAGGGAAGCAGTCTGCTCTCTCTCTCTCTCTCTCTCTCTCTCGCGTGCTTTTGGCTGTCACTTACTGGCCGTAATTGCTGTAACTAACCAAATACACACAAAACCTTTAGCAGGGTTTAAAAGAGGAAAAAAAAAAGAAGCTCTCAGTCTGAACTGTCGGAAAGCCGCTACTTTCATCGCACAAAGACACACACTTGTTATTTTCCCGTGTCTGAAAAGCTCTTTTATGCTTCAGCCATTTCGAAGCGAACGCTCAGGATACTTCATAATTTTCTTTCTTTCTTTTTTTTTTTTCTTCTTCCCGGGCCTTGTTTATTCCATAAACGTGTATAAATAGAAAAGATGCCGGGACCGAATCGAGCGACGAGTGCAGAGACACCTGGTCCCTGGTGTTTCTTGTATCTGGGTTGTTGATGTCTTCCCACCTAAATCTGTTCTCATTGTGGAGCGTGCGAGCAAGGCAGGCAGATCTGGCAGCGCCGCGCATGAAAGGGAGTGTGAAATGGTGCTTGACTCGTCTGAATCAGGTCGCCCATCAAATATTTACAACTCCAAGGAGGAAAAAAAAGGGGGGAAAAAAGTGCTCAGCTGCGATTAGGCCTGAGCCGCGATAAATCGTCACCGACTCCGGATCAGAGGGCGCCGAGTGCTAATGAACGTAGTGTTTTAGGCGTATGAAATGAAAAGTTTAATCAAGGACACGAGGAGTGAGGTCAAAATAAAAAACGTGAGGAAGAGAAATGATCTTTGGTGGTGATTCAGATTTCCAAATATAAAGGCGTATTAACCGATAATTATATGGAAAGTGATTAAAGTGATATTAGGTTATGTAAGAGTGCTTGGAATAAAAGTGCAGAAGCATGTACGGAGGGGGGAGAAAAAAAAACAAAAAACAGATGTGACAAAAACTGATTGTCTTTTAATTTAATATAGAAATAGTTATGTAAGAAATGGTTTCGCATATTATTATTATTATTATTATTATTATTATTATCCACTTCTTAAAGTGAATAGCAGAACTGACAGATCAAACCTGACCCAAACCTAAATATTATCGCACACAAACAGTACTACGCAGTAAATAGTCAGATTTGAATACTTTGTTTGTTAAATCTATGGATCTCATGGATTTTTTTAAGAGTGTTTCGTAAGAGATTGCTGCCAATCTTAGTACCATCCAACGAATACCTCCTCATACCCCCCTTGCACTACCACCACCATCTAACAGAGCGATAGCATAGCATGGCCAAGTGCCATGGGTCCACGCCTCTCGCACCTCCCCTACCAATGCTCTTTTACACACTGGCACAGAGACAATCTCTCTATTCCTATCCTCCTCACACATACACACACACACACATACTCCCAGGTAGTGGAATGCGCTGACAGGGTCAGTGTGAGCTGTTGTTGGTTTGATGCGTGGTGCAGCGGGCGCCAGATTGATAAAGTACAGTCAGGTCTTATCAGCGAGCAGACCTATTTAATAAGAGAGAGCTGATCTACTCAGATCTCTCTCTCTCTCTCTCTCCTATCTCTTTCCTTCTTTTACTCTAGTGCACACACACCATGGATAGTTTTTTCTTTTTCTTTTTTTAATCAGCCATAATTTTATTCATCACCCACTTTAAAAAAAAAAAAAAAAAAGTTTAAATCTTTTATCACATAGGACATTAGGACAGACTGGAACAATACGGAAAATTATGTTTTTTTTTTTAGTTTTTTTTTAATGCATTTTCTTATTCATGCCTATGTCTTTACCAATTAAGCATATCTTCTTTTTTTTCCCCACCATCTTGGCTGTGGCAGGGCCCCCCGAAAAGAGTTTTACCCAACGTGACAAAAACAGGACCACAAAATCACCTCTTAACTACACCGCTTCTCACTGCAAAGACACATGCAAATATTCCCATCATAAATACAATAATACGTTCAGCACTGAAATGAGTAATAAGCTGACCTGTTAATACTTGGCAGGGCCTGAATATAAAACGGAGTTTTGCAGCAGCTTGTTCTGTCACTAAAATGAATGTGCTTTTTTGGCGCGCCACAGCGACGATGTTCCGAGTAGAAATAAGCATTTTTATTTTTTTTATCATTTTTTTTGCTCAAGGCCTGTGTGCCCCATTTTAATAAAAATGAATCCATAAAAATAAATTAGGCACTTAACATATTTTTTTTTAATTGTTGAAATGTAAGCAAATCAGTGTAAAATTATGTTTTTTTTTTCTCCCAAAGCTGATTAAAAGCGTTAATAAATCTATATACACTATTGCTCTGATCTGATATGAACGGCAGACAAAAGGAAGCGAGTGCGCTCGCGTAAGGTGGTTTCAGCACTTCTGCAGCTCGAGTATGAAAATGATATTCTTTTAATGTTGGAATCAAAAGCCCATTTGTTGTTTCCCACACAACTTTTGAGTACCTTTTTTTTTTTTTAAACAAGCCGCCTAAACTATCGGGCAGACTCTGAGATAAGGGAGGGTGAAAATAACACGTCGAGCTGGTCAAGGTTGCGGCACATTCCTCCGTGAACGGCTCAGAACAACCTTTTGAAAGGCTGCAACATTTATCTAAGGAACACTGAGCGAGCACCTGAAGATCAACGTTATCGGTCTGTCACTGACTCCTGACCAATCAAAACACGGAGGTATGTAAAAACAAAATGTGTGTCCTCAAGTGTTTGTTTTTCCCCCCTCTTTCTCTCTCGCCAAGCTCCACGGCCTAGCTGTGAAGTGGAAAACGAGAGTGTCGACGTGAACAAACGCAGAAAAAAAACAGACTCGGGAAAGACCATTAAATTTGCTTGGTGATGGTGGGAGGTTATTTATGATCTGATCACTAACACGTGGCCCTAAAACACTTTCTGGCAGAACGAAAGAAAGTTTAATTCATCAACTTTATGTTGTAAAGTATTAAAGACACATTTTTTGTGCATATGAATGAACAAAAAATATATTTTTTTAATGTGGCAGCCAAGAATTAATGTAAGAAATTGCACAGGGGTTGGCTGGTAACAATGGCATTTTGGACATCTTCCAAGTTCTAGTGAAACCAGGTCGTGGTCTAGGGGACTCGTTCGTTGAGCCGAATGTTCCCGATACGTTATTGAGCACAATGAGAGGATGAAAATCGGTGTGAAGGCACATTTTCCAAATAGCATCTGTGCTCCAGGCTGACGAAGGTCGATTAGTGTCATAAAACTCTGCCAGTGCTGAAGCCGGGGGGTCAGGAGGGGCGGGGAATGGGGGTTTAAAGGCGGTCAGATCAGTGTGTGTGTGTGTGTGTGTGCATGTGCTGGGGGAAAACTCAATGTGAGGATGGGGGGCAGAAGTCCGCAGATGGTGTAAAGATCAGAGGGGGACTATCCAGGTGAGGGGCTCAGCCCCCCTGGCCAGTCCAATCTGAGCAACTCATTCAAATGGTAATGAGGGAGTAAAGCACATCTGTTCCCCCCCTACCAGGCTGGATCTTTGTCACCTGAATAGCTTCCCCACCAGGTATCAAACAAGCAGCAGGAAACGGGCCCTTTTCATCCTGCTACCTCCACTCTCCAATCAGCAAATGAGGCCCTGGTGAATCCAGGAGCCCCAGAGATCTCCCACTCCAAGCCAATCGCACCTGACACTGTAACACTCCCCAACGAGCCCATGCTGTAGACATAAAGGTTATGCAGCCTTCAGCTTCGCCTCCATAATGTGTATACTCTGAACCCTAACCTCCTAATCGTCCTAAGAACCAAACCTGTTTCGTGAAACATGGTAACCCATTTATAATTATATTCACTAATAGACCAGCATACACTTACCTAGCAACCTACGACTACCATGAACAATCCAACACTTAATTTTTACCTTTCCTTATCTTAGTTGTTACATGAGCCTAGCTATTTTTTTTACCCTTTGTTCCTCCAACATATCTCCTACAATACCAAATCCCTCACCTTATACCCCATCAATGCTATAATTGTTATGTGCACAAAATAACATTTATTCTAATCATCATAATCAGCTATCATACCTCTACCAGACCAATACACATTTACCCCAAGCATCTATTACATATATTACTAAATTCCAGTACAGTGTTATAATATCTATACCACTTAACTTGTCTTGGGTCTCAAGGGGTCTGGCTCCTATTCCAGGGAACTTACAGTAGGCCTTAATGTAGGGTACACCCAGTCACACACTACGGGCACTTTGAAAGCACCAATCAACCTACTGTGAATGTCTTTGGACAGTGGGATAAAACCTGGAGGAAATCCACCAAGCATAATGATCGAATGTGCAACCAGCACAGAGCAGAAGCAAGATTTGACACATCAACCTTGCAGTTCCAAGGCAACAGCGCTGACTGATAAGCCACAGTGGTGTTGGATAGATACTAACATGCATAACATCTATCTAAACAAGCTGATGACTTACCTGAACTCAACCCAAATGGATGTCCCAAACCCTGTACACCTCTGAAATGTTTACCCAAAATAAACCAAACTACCCTAAGAACTCACATCTGATTAGTGATGCCCTACTGCCTTACTTTTACCAAACATTTTTTTTATTCGATCCATCACCAAATGTCACTTTGCTAACCTAAATTATGGTTGCACATATATATCCTAAAATCCATCAAACCATTCCTTACCTTGAGTACCATTTCTACACCTTGCTAATCTCCAACACCTAACCACAGCCCCTGGTTTCCTTCAAAAACGTCAAGCCATTCATACCAGCATCTTATCACACCACCTTCACACACACACACACCCCGCTGACGCCTTGCCGACATACCAGAGAGAATCTTGTGAAGATGCGTGTTAAGAGAGCAAACCTCAGCGCACCAGGCAGACGCAAGTTCTTATAGAGTCTTATTACTAATGCATGAAGCAGGTGCGTGTAAACACAAACGGAGCAGTTTTGTCTGCATCATTTGTGCTTTTTTTTCCCTTCCTCCCCCTTGTCTGTATCACCTACCTTTTCACTGCCTGCTTCACAAACACATACACACACACCACATATTTAATTAGCCGCTGCTGCGAAGAGCCACCTCTCTCTCTCTCTCTCACGGAGTAGAGCTACGGTTTCCAGCTCAGTGCTGACGACCTGAGACAGCGCCCCCTCCCCACCCTACACCCCAAAGACATGGCATACTAAGGGGGAACCTCCTGCTGGTCTTTCACATGCTAAACGCACCTTTCTAAAGCTTAATCTTCAGGCAGGCCAGTTAAACAAAACGGCCCCCTATACGTTTATTGCACAACAGACGCCGTTAGCATGACAAAGGCCCTCATATCCATCTCGCCATTCTGAAAGAGCGACTCCTCTCAAATTTACGGCACATTTGGGCCCTTTTTTTTCACAGACAATGAAGTAATTTATGGAATCGGACCATTTTTGAAGACTGGTTGAGACACATAAACTCATGAATTATACACATAAACCCATGAAATGTACGAACTTTCCAAACACTTGCAAAGGCGTTGGCACAAAATTAACACGCCGATTTTCTTCTTGAGTACACAATCTATGATATTCATGCATGTCCCCTTACATAATTGAGTAGATTCCTTCCCTTTCACTTCGAGCTCTTGTGGGATTGCACACCGGATTTCAGGATGTAGAAAAGGAAATTTTGATCTAAGGTCTTTTTTTCTTACCTTCCCTCCACCAGCCCATGGGTTTACTCTCCCTATGTTTCTGTCAATCTGCTTCTTTTTTGATCAAGGGCATGAAAGCTGGAGCGTGTGTGAGTGCCGGGTACCTGGGGTATGGCTAGGTGCTAATTAGCGCAGCAGGATAATTGATGTGTAGATTACACTGTGAACAAATGCCTCGACTTGTTTGTTCTTCTCACTTTTCCTGTCCCCCCTGCTCCACTCCCAGAATCCCCCCCACACACACACCTCCTTACCTACACCCTAATGAACAATTTACCTGCCTTGTTAAGACCATGCTAATGCAGAATAAAAGTGTTCACGTGACAGGGAATTGATTAAGCAACGTGTGTGTGTGTGTATGTGTCGCAGCATGGTGAGGAGAGGTATTTCCCTAAGGTAATGATACCTTCCAGGGCGCTTGATTTACAAAAACACTCATTCTCCTGACCTGGTAGAAATTTCATCTGCTGAGTGAGAGGCTTTACCAAAAAAAAAAGAAAGGAAAGAAGAAGAAAAACCTGCAGCAGCTCGGAGGGGAAAAAAGGAAACAATTTCTAAATGAAAGGGCATGCCATTAGAGCTCCAATGGGCCTCCATTGTTATGCCCCTATAATGCCATTTCCTTCATCTTTTGTTTTTGGGAAGCTATTATTAGCCCACCTCTCACAGCTGTGAATACGTTCAATAGGGTTTGAATTTGGTCATTAACAAGTGAATATCAGCAAACACATTTTCGCTGAGCCCCTGCCACTGCTAATAAACTAATAATGAGTCCGACTCTAATTGGGAAATGCAATGAAGACTCGGTGAGAAGACGCCTGAGGTAGCGCACATGAGAGAGGGAGAGAAAGAGCGAGAGACAGGAGAGAGGACAGGTCATTACGAGGACAGATGTTGAGGGAAAAAGGTGAACAGTTGAATCGTCGCCTCCGCGCACTTCTCGTGGACACCAGTAATCCGTCTCAGACTAGTTTACAAGTTAAACACATTATTGTCATTATGGACTCCCTTATAGCAGAGCTCAGCAGGAGTACAAACACACACACACACACACACACACACACACACATGCACGCTGAGGTATCTATGCCTGCAAGCCATCACACCGATTAGCAGACAGAGAATTCCACGGGTCACCGTGTCTCCTGAGAGCTGGATAGCCCGATGGTCCTGACTGCACCAAACCTTTGCAGCGGGTGATCAAAAGCAAGAACGATTTGCGCCGTATCTCTTTATTTAACCCTGAGCACGGCATGCTAACCTATTCTCAAGAGGCTGGCAGAAAATGCTTTTATTATTATTTCCTAAATGGAATCTAAGTTTTATCTGTAGCAGTTAGAACTCTGACTTCTTGCTACTGCGATACAAGGGGCATTGCTTTTTAACGCAAATAAAATTCACTGAAGGGGAAAATACATGGGATGTGAACAATGTGCTTCTCACTGGTGAACTTTGATGTGCATTTTCTCCAACATAATTGAGGAACTATGTTGTTTTAGGGCATTTTCACATTAGGACCCGGGATCTTTCTCAAGAACACTTGGCCCCAAAGTCTGGGTCATTTTGATCGTTGAGAAAAAAATAGTTCCGTGCTTAAGAGCCATGCTCGAACCCACTGGTTCATGGTCTTTTATGTTTTATAACAGCTTACAAACCAAGTAGGTGCATACTGCCAGTTTCTGTATTGCACAGTGAAAATACGCAAGTGTACCTGAGAATGGAGAACAAAAATAATGTGAATGCTGGCCAGCAAGGGAGTGGGGAGGGGGAGCAATTGCTTCTCGGCACGGTACAAAATCGTGCCTAATCTTTGTTTATGCTGATAGCTTGGAGCCTGAAGTCTTGTCCAACAAAATATCCTAGGTGGCGATAAAGACACTTCTGCAATGTTTTACAAATGTAGATCTGTACCTGATAAAAAATTTTTGGGGGCAAAATAGGAAACTTTTAACAACCATGCTGACTGGAAATAGAGGGCTAATCGTCAAATATACCACAGAACTTAAGGTCAAGCTATAAGTCCTTCTAGTAATTGCCTCGATCAGTAACCTAGCAGAGTTCTCCCATAATCCTCTACCACACTCTATAAGTGCAGCGAAATGCTCCCCCCACACACACTTCTCAATATTTTGGTTCTGGGACTGTAGCGTAATCATCTTACACGCTTCTCTTTGTTGGGGGATTTTCGTGCTTCTCCTTCCAGAAAAGATAAGCAAGACAATAATGAAAGCTTTTTCTCTTCCTTAATTACCAAACCAGTGCCCCTGCGAAAAGGACAGAAGACTGTGTCATCGCAGGAGGAAGAAGAACATTTGAGGGGGGGAGGGAGGAGGATGAGAGAAAGGGAGAAGGAGAGAAGAAGACTGTTGGGACTTTTTTTTTAAAGAAAGCGAGAGAAACTGGGAGTCAGACAAACTGGCATTTTCCATCGCCAACCTGATAAAACTCCCAGCATCCCTCACCCTGGCCGCCCTTTGTTTTTCTCTCCCGCCTTCTTCCTGTCGCCATCTCTCCATTTAATCTAGGCGGCTAGAAGGGTTTACTCCCCCCCCAAACCCCACCCCACCCGTGAAGACAGCATGAGAGGAGAGAGAGAGAAGAAGAGGAAGACTGGACAACGTGGGTCGGGTACATTAGGAACTGCAGTAGTCCACAGGAAACCTGCTCCGAGCCCAAGTTTTAACAAAAGTCTTTCATCTTGGAGCTGCTTTTCCTCGAGACGGCACGCTCCTAACGGCCCCTTTTAAGTACATACCTGATATGGAAGCACAGCTTATTGTCTCCAGGGTCTGTGCAGAGGGAAACGCATATCTCCCTCTCCACGTCCACTATGCCCCTTCATCGCTTTGAAAGCGAGATACAGAAGGCTTTTTAATCCTGCCGAAACGCCCTTCCTCTGGCTATTAGCAAACTCAAAACAGATAATTACTGGAAGGCTAGAGAGGGAGACCGGGTCTCGGGTAGCCTCAGATTCAGAGATCTATTCGTGGATAGCACCTTTGGTTGAGCTGGGCTAAGGGGCTAGGATTATAAATAGCCATAAATAAAAAGGATCAGTTGCACAAGCATTGGAGAAGTGACATCACAGCTCATTTTATTATTAATTTAATTATATTATTATGTTATATATTTTTCTTCAAAATTTAGCCAAGGAAAACATCACATTTCTGTCAGTAGTCTCCTGACATAAATGAGTTTTAAAAAGCTGCCAAACATGAGGTAAACTATTTTAGTGTACACTTCAAACCAGTAAACAAATTTACTAGCATGCTAGCTAACATAATATAAACGTTATATAAATATAAAACTACTGTGTATTTGTAGTAAGAGAATTTTATGCTAAGTAGCGCTGTTTACACTTACTAATCTCAGCTACTTATTCGGTTTAACATTATTATTATTATTATCATTATTATTATTATTATTATTATTATTATATATCTCTTGTTAACATGAGCACCTTTGCTGATGTTATAGAACTAGCCATGTTTGCTAGCAAGCTGTTAGCAAGCATTGTTGAGCTACTACATAGCACAAAATACTGGGTTTAATTGCTCAGCGTAATACTGTAGTTTAGCATAATTAACTATGCTAATCTCATGCAGCTAAAATTACTGCTTTATATAGCATGTAACCTAACTATTGTTTATTATTATTATTATTATAATTATTATTTTAGCAATAGCTATTTGAGAACATGGGGGAAAAATATTCTTCGATTAAATACAGGAAATAAATTAATTAGCAAGAGACTAGCCTAAACTGAGCAAAAATAACAGTATTTAAGGCTAAGCACTTCTTAACTTGCTAGTCTTTTTAGTTGAGCTTAAAAATTACACTGCTATTATTTACTTTCTGACTAACTTGATTAAATGTCTACGTTTGCTAGCATGCTAGCGTTACAATACTAGCCTATATGCTGAATCCAATTTTAAGCTAAACAACACAAGCTAAGCTAAACAACGAGGAAGGGATTTTGTTATCTAAATGTTTACTTAGCTAAGTTTAATTGTGAAAAGCAATATATTAGTTAACACAGGAAACATTTTAATAGTGTCAGCAAATTTATTAGCAACTTGGCAAGGTAAATATTTATGCTAGATAAGAATAATTTAAAAAAAGGCTCAGGTTTTTTTTTTTTCGCTTTCTCCTTATTTTTCCTCTTTTTTTCCTGTCCTCCATCTGTCCATGTTGTCTCTCCTTCTCTCCTTCCCTCCCTCTTTGTGATTGTAAGTCACAGGGGAGACACTAAACCAAATACAGGAGGTGAAATATTGGCGTGTCACCTATCTCATAATCTGGACAGGAAGTGGAAGGCATTTGGAGCTGCACCCTTCCCATCTCTCTCTCTCTCGCGCTCTCTCTCCTTCCTCCTTTTCCTTTCAGCTGTTTGTTGATTCGGTTAAACCAAACAGGCGCCGAGAGTCACAAAGACGGCGGGAGTACAACACTCGGATAAGAGGACGAGGAGGAAGAAGGGGAGCTTGGGCCTTGTCTTTTAAGAAAAGAAAGAAAAAAAGGTTTTGATTTAGACATGGGGCAGAGGGCAGCGTCAGGATGCAAGACCTGAGCGGAATGAAAGACCTACCTGGGGAATTTCAGAAAAGAGTAAAGAATAAAGCAAAGGAAACCTTTAGAAAGAGAGAGTATAAATAAAGAGAGAGAGATGTTGCTAAATGTTTTTATTTATAAAAAGCTTTTTATCACTATGTGAGACTGCATATTATTCTGTCTATATGTGTGTGTGTGTGTGTTGCCCCAGCTTGTTTTTTTATTGAGGTGCTTATCTCCGTCAGTGTGTTTAAGGTGTGTGTGGGGATGAAAGGCGCGTGGGTGTTTTTGTCTGGTGACATCCTCCCGGCCGCGGCGCCGCAGAGAGGAACTAATCAGGCTTTTACACCTTGAAGCGAACCAGTGTAGCTTTAGCGCTGCGCTAACCACACACACTCACACACACGCACACACTGTCACTGTTACAAATTGGCTTCTCCTGAACTCAAGGTGCCAAAGGACCATTAGACAGACAAAGGCAGACTTTTTCCCGTTGATTGTGTAAAAAGGTGCATAACTCTTCATTAGTATAGCTTTAGATACTGAAATTCCTCTTTAATCTATTCGTTTAAACATCTTCCCCCTTATTTTTAGAGCTTCTTTCGTTTGTTGATTAAAAACAATGCGAAATCTTCCGCTAACCCGAAAGTGGAGAAAACATCACACCTAAACAGGCAAGGCTAGTAAAAAAGGTTAGCATTAGGGAGCGCCGTGTTCAACTAGCATCCCTGCTAATCAGGTTGCCAGGAATACACCCAGTCCTGCGGGACAAAGAGAGATTTAGTTTCCTGTGGACTCCACCTGACTCAGCTGTGGCTCAGCTCGAGTCGAATCCACACAGAGATAAGAGCTAATCATCCGTAAGAAAGGAAGAGAAGGAAACTGAGGAAGCTCTTGCTGTCATAAGACGGCCATACTGTCGTTCTCGCTCTCGCAAGATACAGGAAGTCAGAGTGGAACAAAAGCTGGGTCAGAGACCCGGAGTTCGTTGTCTCGTGTGCACGTATGTCGTACACAAAAGGGGTAACGACGCACAGCTGCTGCGATGTTCTGCATGTTCCACCGTGTCACACCGTCCGCCTTCTTAATCAACACCGCGCTCAGAGCCACATCTGTGTCGAGCTCAGGTCCTGCTTATTAATTCTGTCACACCAATAGTAGATAAACAATTTCCTGACGTCTCTCTGAAGCTTCGCAGCTCCTGTTTTCTGAGTAAAAAAAGTGGGATAAGGGAAAGGGTTCTCTATCAGCGTGGGGAACAAATAGCTATGAGTGCAGCGTTTTTTTGTCAGATCAAATCAAACTGTTTTATCCTTGAACTCAGTTTTAGCAAGATTTTGGGTGGCAAGTCATTCCGGGTATGAAAGCAGATTTAATAGCTGATTTGGACAAATTTCCATAAGATCCATCCACTGAGGAAAAACTTGCACTCTCCCAGGAATCATGTTAAAACAGATATGGTGAGGAAACTGGCATCGAATATTGGTTTGAAAAAAAAAAAATGCAAAGAAGAACCACTCTTGCTTGGTATTGAACAAACTTTCTCATATAAAAAATCTGTCATACTAGATTGGCTTTGTTTAATTAAATTAGGTGTGGTGCAAGGATGTTCATAGAGAGCTGAAGAGGGGAAAAAAAGGATGCAGGATATTGCCAAGTGGCTTTAACAAAGAGCAAATTTAGTGATTTGTTTAAAAGGCGCTGCTTTATTTGATTAGGAATGGCATATTAGCGTGAGTTAAGGAGAGAGTGAGAAAAAGAGAGAGAGAGAGAGAGAGAGAGAGAGAGACGGACATACAGTTGTCAAAGCAGAAGCTGTATGTGAGAGATAAGGATGAGCCATAAACTACATGCCGTGCATGTGTCTGTGTGTGTTTGTGTGCACGCGCATGCTTATTCCCTAGTGCAAAAGAAGTCAACAACCTCAGGTGCTTGAAATCACCTTTGCCTTTACCTATTGTGGTCGTGGTGAACACCAATCTCATAAGACATTTTAATATTTACATTAAGCAAGGGATATTTTTCAGTTATCCCAAGCGAAGTCAAATCAACAAAGTGACACTTCTTCTTCAACATTGTAGAAACACTTTCCATGTCAGACTGCCTAGCTGTAGACAATACACAAGTAAGATAAAGGTCGAGACCTGCAAGAGGAAGCTATACCAGCAATTTAACAACGCCGGTATCTTTATTTATTTATTTATGTCCCTCCTCTCCCATGTGAGTTCAGGAGAAAATGTCCACACTTCTGAAATTCAAGCAGCATCCCACGCTGACGCCGAGTCCCAAGGAAAGGAGAAACCTGATTTTCTCAGGTTTAACTAAATAATGTATGCATACTTTTACTTTGGCATGATAAAGCCATTTCGGTCTTAACAGCAGCATTACAACGAGGGCGACTAAAGTGGGGGTAGGTTGGGTATAGGAGCGACTGTTTCTTGAATAATTGAGATAAGTGGAGATAAAAAGAGAAGAATACCTCAACCCTAACCCATCCCTCCTAAAAAAAGAGCCGTATTTTGTAGCCGTAAAGAAACTGTCAAGATTTCTTTTTTGTATTATTATTACTATAAAGATAAGTGTCTATGGTTGTATTGTATCCATAAGTGTATATGAAAAGAACATATTTCCTACTAGAAGTAAACTTTTAACTCTACTTTAGAGAAAAAATATCTGTTGAAGGGTCCAAGCACCAATGGTTGAGTAGATCTTCACTGATTTAATGTTCCCTTAACAGAAGAACTCTTATAAGGTGCCCAAATGTCTTGCTGTTCATAAAATGACCTCATGGCCATTCAGTGTTTTAATTTTCAGGTGAAAAACACAAGAGGAAGCTTTTGTTCCTTTAAAAAAAGCTTCATGACTATACAAGAAGCATTTTTTTTCTTTTTTTTAAAAATAATAATATGGACCGAAACATTACATTTTCAAAAGTCCTATTTAACTTTTTTGACAAAACGCTACATGTGATGAAAATGAAAGCCCTTTGTAACTCCATTGACCCGAGCCTCATAGTCTACATCTTGTGCCATATGGATTACGACCACTCACATGCACATGTGATTATTCAAGTTGTGACCCCTCTTCCCTCCTGCGCACCCCGGCATATAAAAAATCTAAACATATTTTAAAAATCGTACATAGAGTTAATGATTTCTGATAAACCTCACAAAGAGTGTGCAAGACTTTAAATGTAATGAATGCAATGACCTTGGGTGTGAGGTTAAAAAGACGAAGAAAGGAATATTGGAACAACAGAAAGGTGAGAAAGAGAGCGATGCTGTAATTACAGGTCACATTCGTTTACCTTTTACTATTCGGCTCAGGGTACAAAAGGGTTTTAATGGTGTGAATTGTACTGGTAAAGTCCTTCTTTCTTTACCTTTGTTCTCTTATCCCCCCCCCAAAAAAAAACAACCACCACTGCAGTAGCCCCCACCTGGCTCCAGTCCTCCATCTTCACTTTTATACTTCTATGTGTGCGTGTGTGTGTGTGGATTTGTGAGTGCCGATTGTGTTTCCACAGCTCCTGCCTACGCCGAAGCAAATCGAAGCGAGGGAGCAAAGCCTGCTGGGATCTCGTCAGCCAAGCGGGCCCGGCCCACGGAGCTCACGCATGCCAGCAACGTTGCATCAGAGTCGCAACCTCGCGCACGCGTACGCACACACTCGAACCGTGACCCTAGAGCCTCTGCTGCCTCCCACGCAGCCTGGCATGTCCTCCTAACTTCCTCCCAAAGTGTTAAAAAACTTCATGGCTCCCAAGGGAGGAGGTTTAGCAGGGGCCTCACAGCAGCGGGTACCTTTTTTACCAGGCCTTTGCTAATTCCAGCGTCACTCACACACGCTCAGTGTGGGCTTGAGATGTTTCTCTCAGTCTGGAACGGTAAAAACGTGGTAGCAGAAACACCTGGGGATTAGGGGTTAACCCTCGCAGGTGGAAGCTGACTTTTTTCGAGGGGTCATTTATTTCTACCTCGTTCTCCTTGGTTTATATCTGGTACCACCTCCCCACCCTTTCTTTTCTTTTTTCTTTTTAACCAATATGGTATGTGCGCTAGTTTAGGAAACTGGTAAACTTTTTCAGCAACCTTCCCCGTTTTCACCGGTTCAGGACCCTAACCATTGCGTAATCAGACGTGGAAGTTTCCTAATACATAGCATAAAAATAATAACTATAGAGGAGCTGCAACACACGAAAGTCAACTTGGCATCTAAAAACAGCGCCAAAGTTCTTCTCATAGGCAGCAATTACACAGGAGGTAGGACCTGAGATACATCTTTTTGAACTTTTTAACTTCGCTGTGCTGATCGCATTTTATTTTAATGCTGCGAACCATCATGGACTTGAAAGTTCACCAGGGGTCGGGTTAATGGGTTGTACCTTTCCTTCTAAATTTAGATCGTGAAACTTGGACGAAATTTCGCGAATCGTGGTTCGTTTCGAATAAGGTTCAACCCCTAACCATACGATCAATGTCATGTAATGGCGCTTGTTACTCCCGGCTAGGACTTTACTCCTTACATAGCTCTCGATTCCAGATCTGCACTTTGCTGATATTCTTTGTCATAAACAAATGTGTAACAAATCCGGATGGAAAGTCGATATGAAAAGGTGTGTCACTGGGGCGGTCATGGTACGTGGTGTGTGTGTGTGTAATGGGTGACTGTAAATAGTGGTCAATGTGGGCTCTCTCTCTCTGTCTCTCTCTATCAGTTTCCTCTTTCCCATCATGTAGTCACTTGATCTGATTCCTCCTCCTGGCCACACAAGGTCAAGAGCCGTCATATTTATCCATACGTGACCGACGCTAGCCAAAAAAACCGCAATGCAGGGCCTTACAAATGAGATTAGCGCAATTTGATAAACCTCCTTCTCATCTCTGATGTCCTTTATAGCCTGTTTATTTTGTATTCTCAGGAATTCCTTTGACGCGTAATTGGGGACGAAGCAAATAAGCTCATGCAGTTGAGCGTTGCATGAATACGCCTGGGCCGACGGTGGCTTCCTTTCTCTTGCGCTTTGCATCCTATTCAAACCCGCATTCATTAAGACTAACTAGCTTTTTATCAGCTGTCGAGAACGACTGAGCGAGTGAGAGAGAGAGAGAGAGAAGGTGTGTGTTTGTTGGGGGTGAAGAGAGATTGGTGCATGATTTCTAATTACACTCCCATGACAAGAGCCTCCCTTGCTTCTTCTTCCTCTTCGTTCTTGATTCTTGATTCTCTCTTGCTTTTTTTTTCTCCAAAGGAAGGACAATGGCCGACATTTTTAAAAGCCAGAAAAAAAAAAGAAAAAGAAGAAACTACACACTGAGAGACAGAGCCTAGCGATGACACCCTGCTGAACACAATGGTTCGCTGGTTTATCAGCGCCGGAGACACCAAGATAGCCCTCGAGCACCACGCGAGAGGCTGTATCTCAGATGCGGCGCTCTCTTGAACGCACTCCTCAAGTGCACCGCTCTTTCTTTCTCTCTCGAAACACTCGTAATCGCACGCGCTCGGTCGCTCGCAAGCGCACACGAGAGAGAGAGGGAGAGAGAACGTACCTCTTCATAGCTCTCCATGCACAAAGCGAACTGCGGAATAGCCAACGTGAAACGTTAACCTCCTCGTCCTGCACAAAGACAGACGATCTACCCCTGAGGGACGGGGAAAGGAAGGGTGGGGGGGGTCAATAGGGAAAGGTTGAGAGGGGGTAAGTAAGTCCACTGTTACAGTACTAGAGCAGAGCTCATAAATACAGTCAGCGCTATGAATATTTCAGCATAGCGGCTTGAAAATCTGGGTCTGTAATTAAAGATATCGTTGATAGACGCTCATCATCATCATTATCAGAGGTGGAAGGGGTACAGCATCAGACCTCATTATGAGAGACGTATTTTTCTGAGATTTATTTATTTATTTATTTATTATTAATTTTCCTTTCCATGACTTGTATTCACAGTAGCTCTTGCTCATAGCATATCGTAACTCAGCGTAATTAACATAATATTCCAAATTATTGTAAAAAAAAAAATCCCCATGCTGAGATTTCAATACAGTATGAAGTACAGTAAGAAGGCTTTAAGACATGATCACACACTTATCTCCTGAGGTCTTTATTATCAAAAAGAATACTCATACCAGGCTAAATCTGTTTTTTAAAGAAGAAGGTAAAATTAATAAATTAACTGGGGAAGCCCAGCTTTGCTGCCTGGTGCGATTTAGAAAGTGACTGACCTCGTTTCCGTCATGTCTTATATATTTTTTATGAGATGCATGAAATGTGAGTGACGGAAAGAAACACACGAGAGACTTATAGCCCAAATTACACTTTATTTATTTAATTAATTGTGTGCTCATCATTTACTATCATCGTTTTTCATTCATAAAATAGATCGATATTTATTCCGGAATTTGTATTATTTTTTTTTATTTACTCACCATTTTAATACGTATCTATCTATCTGTTCATGTTCTGATGTATCCAGTTATTTACTTTTCAGTCAGTTAGTTTGTTTTGCTTATTTAATTTTTCATAAATTTCATAGAGTTAGTATTTTTATATTTTCTTTCTGTCTGTCACTGTACCGCCCTGTGGACCAACGGTTTCTTTCTTTAACAGTTCCCTCTTCTTATCAAACTTGGCTGTAGTGAAACCCAGCAAGAAGTTAAGAGGTCGAAATTGCTCTACAGACTTGCTCTGCCAAAGCACTATTCCACCTCGATAAAGAACAGGACATTGTTAAAATGCACACACACACACACACAAAACCAGTCTATGAAGTCCCTGCTCTGACACGGCGAGCTACAGTAAAGGGAAGTGCAAGGGGCAAGGGCAGACACAGTAACCACTTGAGTAAGTAGCGATCGTCACCTTTTCCGTCCCTCTATTAGCGGATCAGTGGCCGTTAGCCTCGCGCTAACCCCGCTCTCATCCTGAGATTCTTTTTCTCAGTGTATGGGCTCGACTGACAGCGCTGACACCTCGCGACGGAGAGAAAGAGAGGAAACAAGGGCAGGACTTTTAAGGATTCAGAAAGCGATTTATAGGGCCGGCTGACAAATAAAAGGCTCAGAATTAATCCCGACCCCGGGGAGGAATCAAAGCTGGACTGAAACTATTTCATTCTTTCGAGTTTCCCTTGATTTAAAAGCCGACCTGGTGGGAGTCTCGAAGGCTTTTCTTTTAGGAGAGTTCAGAATACTGGGCGTTGGACTTGACTAACTGCAATATTACACAAAGTTTGTAATAGATTTTTTAACATTTTTTTGATTTTATTATTGAGCCAGTACAAAAACATTTATGCTTTTTAAAAAAAAAAATTAGCATTCTATCAAAAAAATTTAAGCTACAGAAAAAATATTTGCTTGCCAGAAATGAAAGCATGACATTATATAAGAGAACACCTTTTAGACAAAAAATAATAATAATAAGATGCTGAATTTTGCATCCGATAAAGAAGTCAAAATCCTCAGACGAAGTGTGTGTGGCTCTACAGGATGCAGAGTAAAACTTAGTAGCTAATTTCCTTATGAAACTGAACAAATGATACCTCAAAAGCATCATCACACCAAAAACTGACTTAGTTTCATTTATTTGTGTTTACTGGATTTTATATATATTTTTAAAACACACACACATATATATATATATATATATATATATATATATATATATATTTTTTTTTTTTTGAAGGCATCCTTTCCATTTATTAAAGTACTATAAAGATAGATAGATAGATAGATAGATAGATAGATAGATAGAAAAAGCTGAGAAGTTGCTTCATTATATCTCCATCTGATTCCTGCACTAAGTGGTTGATCGATGGAGATTAATAAGCGTAATTATTATTTTGGCCAGAATCCACACCCACCTTGTAAGCACTCTGTGTGTGTATGTGTGTGTGTGTGTGTGTGTGCAATACATGACTGAAGGATCTGTTAGCCTCAATTTGACAAATCACTTAACTAGCCTGCTACACACATTCAACATATTTCATTCCTGACTGAATATATTTAGCAAACAACTGAACTAGCCTGACTCAGCAAAAATAAAAAAAAAACATTATATATATTCTTCAATTCCAGTGTTTCATTTTATTTGGTATGAGGCTTTAGGACAACATTTTTCCTTTCAGATAATGTGACCTGACAAATATACAAGGCTGAGTTTTTGCTTTTTGGGGAGCTAGCTAAACTATATCTGTTTGCAAAGCTTAGCAGAAGTGCTGGAACTTCTTGTGCTAACTTACTATCTTTTTAGCTACCTAGTCATCTGTGTTACTTACCTACCCAAGAAGACAAAAAAAAGAAAAAAGGACTACAGTGGTTCTGCAACATGCGAACATCCCGTTTTTTTTTTTTTTGCATTTTAGTAAAGACATAACACCATGGGTCTCAAGAATGTTAGCAATGCCGCTAGCAAGAAGAAAAGGGAGGCGCTTTAAGTTGCAGCCGATGCCAAAAGGAATCATAAATTAAGGTTAAGTGAAGTTTAATGTCTGTTCATTTCATATTTTACTTCATTTACACGTCTTTTCTAAATGTTTTGATTTTTTTGATATGCAAAAACATGATTGCAGTGTGTGAAATTGGTAATATTGGTAATATTTTTGTGTAGCTGGAACGGATAATCTGCATTTACATTATGTCTGATGGGAAAATGCGTCTCGCAATACGAAATTTCACCTTAAGTACTCGCCTCCGGAAAGGTGCCGCTGTAGCTGCTAATTCAGGACGTATCCTGAAGGTAAGCTAAAACAAACAAAACTAGCAATTGCTAGCATACAAACACCTCTCAGAAGGTTGAAAGGGGAGTTCACGGAGATGATGCGTACCCCCACGGAAAGGTCCCTCCGCTGTTAAAACACTGCCCAATTAAACAGGAAAGAAGCGGCTTGCCTGCAGCTCTGACGCGGACTCCGAAACCCTTGTGAGGTAAAATTAAGCCGGGTTCTGCTTGGCTTCTCTCTGTGTAAACACTGCCTGGAAAGTTGCCCCTAATGAGCCTGTTGCAGTGTTTACCTTAGATAAGGTGAGTGGAGCTGCGCAGATACAGCCCCGATAATGATGTGTTTGCACAGAAAACGGATATGTAGCCATCCTGACACGTGAAGGAAAAAAAAAAACTGCTGCATAAGCCTACATAAGCCTTTAATTAAATAAGCTAACACGATGTAATACAACATAGCTACACAAGAAATCATTGCTATCACGGTTCAGAATCGAGGTTAGCATGAATTTCTATGGTCTTTCTTTTCTTTCTTTTTTCTTTTTTTCTTTCAGACCATGGATAAATGCTTTCAATGTAGTTCATCCATTAAGTAGCCACCGGGGAAGAAAAAAGGTCACGGAGGAGTCTTTTATTCCATCGCTCCATCCGTGTGTCTGAACCCCTTCTGCCATGTAGATTTAGAGCATCTCTCTATCACTGAGTATCTACCTATTGACTGCCTGTTCAGCCCGTGGTCATAAATACACCCCCACATATACGGACACACACACACACACGGGCTAAGCAGCTCCTTTGAGAAACCAAGAGTACAATTGTTAAAAAAAAAAAAAGAGCAGAAAGAGAAACAGAAAGAACGAGAGAGAAAAAAAAAGGTATCAACCGTTGTCAATTTCACATATTTACACTTTAGTGGTTCCATTGTTTTTGTCCTGCGGTGGCACCTATAGTGGGCCAGATGTGTGAGCAGGACTGTGTGACCTGAGCGCTGCCCCAGGGGCCACTGGGTAATGCGCGGTGATGTCAGGAGCCCAGCCGAGGTGAGAGGAAGTGACAGGCAGAAGGGGACTGCGGGGCACATCATCTCTCCACTCGGCTGGAGCGGCAAGGGAGGGCTGAGAATCGCTTATGAATAGTCATTAGGGCTTCGTTAGATAGACCCCCCCCCCACACGCACACACACACACACTCACTCTTCCCCCACGCGACACCCAAACGTCTTTTGTCATCCTCGAAAGGTGCAGCGTTTAATTGCCAATTGATTTTTTTTTTCTTCCCTTCTTCCCTGTCGGTGTGTCTCTGCCTGCTGATATGACAGCACGTCAGGCAGGAAAACAGGATAGAGCTTTAAGAAAGAAAGAAAGGCTGGGGATTAACATGGTACAAATCTGGCAACCTGGACAAGGTCTCAGTCCGGACTGTTTAAGAGATCCATTTATAATTAATGCACAGTTAATGCAAAAAAAAAAAAGGTTAGAATGAGGCCCGTAAGCTGGGAAGACTGTGTGTGTGTGTGTGTGTGTGTGTGTGTAAGAGAGAGAGAGGGCAGACATTTAAACCTACAAGCATGTCGGCTCAGTGAGCTCCATACGCAGCAACTGTCAATTACATGAACAGCTGTAAGAGTCGAGTGGACGAGTGAAGCCATCAAACGAAGCCCTGTTCTGACAGGTGAGGCTGACGCCCTTCTTTTTTCCTGTTTCACACATCCTCATCCCTCCCTCCCTCTCTCCCTCCCTTCATCCATCCTTCCTTGCCTCGGCGGTTTGTTCAACTTGAGAAAGCCCCGAGGTGTATAAGGAAGGAAAAACACACATGACGGCAACCGAAAAAAATGTCAAATTCTGCACTCAAGTGACAGGTGAGGCCTGGACGTGAACGCGTGTGTCTCTGGCTGCTCTTTTTTTCCCCTTCTCTCCTCTGTCTAGAAAAAACAAGAGAGTGTTGCCTATTGTAAAGACTGATCTAAACATGCCAGATTATCAGGTAGGTACATGTGCATCCTTGTGTATGTGTGTGTGTGTGTGTGTGAGAGAGAGAGAGAGAGTAGATTCAGCCTGGCTAAATAGAGCCCCATCCATCCATATTACAAAATCAATTTCTCCTAGCTGTGCAGATTTGTGTGCGTGTGTGTGTGTGTTGCTTGGATGTCAAACATAACCGTCCTCCTTTGACATGCAGTGTGGTGTGATTACCTAGTCATTGCCGTATTAATACTGTGAATAATGAGAGAGACGCGGCGCTGCCATTCTAAGCTAACAATACGTGCAGAGCGGGAGCGTGCACTAGCAAGAGAGCGTGTGTGTATGTGTGTGTGTGTAGGGCAGAAGGTATGAGCTGGTATAATAGGAGCACTGTTGGGGTAATGTAGTCCCTATTGTGCGGCTGCGTAAATGCCCATTTCAGCGCACAGAGCCTGCATTAAGCCCTAAAGAAATGTTTCGAAGAATGGCTCTTCTTCTCCTCCCGTCCCCTCCCCTCCCCTCATCACCCCGTTACTTCTCTCTCTCTCTCTCTCTCTCAGTCTGACAGGCACCATGCGTGCGTCTTTTACGCCGTCGCACTGATGCAGGTGTGCCAGTCTGCCTAACGGCCGCTAATTACACATTTTCCTGCCCGGCAACAATTAAGGTCAGCGCAGTAATTGCAGGTTTGGAGGCAGTTTTAACTGGCACTGCCAGCGCAGGGGGAGGAGTGGGGAGGAGGTGGGGGCATCTTAATGCCATGTATTCGTGTCTTGTTGGGGTTGACCTTAGCTGTGAATTAACACAAACCACAATATTGAAGTACTACAACAATACCGCGAAGGTATCGCCCGAACGCTACGTAGCGCATAAACCGCAGAGAAATGCCGTTGCGGGTTGTCACGTCCTGCGCGTAATGTAAGATGATAAATTTTACGCCTTATGAGGACCTAATGTAAAATCTGAGGTCTTATAACAATCTTCCGAACTTTTCTTTAAAAGGTCCCATATTGTACTATTTCTTCAACAAGTTAACACGGGTCTCAGAGTGTGTGTTAATGCTATAGACGAAAGACTACTCAGATTTTTCATACCTCTTCCGTTTCGGTGCGTATATTAATGAGCTACGGTGAACCACACGCCAAAAGAGAACAGCAGAACCGAGACACAAGCCAGATACTAGGCATGTTGATATGAATAGTTTTGTTTAGTTCTGGAGAAAAAGAAAAAAAAAACCCAGAACAAACATCCTATGTAGAAATCATTAGAAAACTGTAACTTCACAAGTCCTTTCTTGGCCCCCTGTGGTGATATTTCTCTCACTTTCCTGACACCAAGGAATGAAGTAATTTGGCTTAAAACGCGTCTGTCCAGGCAGAGCCAGTTTCCGAACTGCCACATAGATCAAACCAAGCGCCAAATAATTGTCCTGTCTTTATTATTAAAATCAAAACACGGCCAAGGCCGGGAGAACAGAAGCGCCTCGCTCGACAGTTACGACATAGCGCAGGTGCCTTTTTTTCTTTCTTTCTTTTTTCTTTTTTTTAAGACACCTCAGAGACCCGAAGCCCCTGAGACCCGTACTGTATGTGCATGCGTGTGTACGCTATCCTCAGAGACGCGTGCATCCGGGACGCTGGTACACAAACACGCACAGGTGGATCACTCTTTAAAAAGTGCGTCTGTTTAAAAGCAGTTAAAGGATGACTGAACTTCCAGCTACAAAGAACGCCAAAAACAACACTACGTACAGCGAACGGCAAAACCGACGACGCGGCTGCGCTTCAACTTTACTATCTCTCGGGCTAATCTTTGCAGTTTTTTTTTTTCCAAGCTGTTAATATTGATTAGTGCAGAGGACAGTGGAGAATCCAATCACAATAACAGGGTTTCATTAGCGGTATATGTGGGGGTGGTGGGGGTTGTTGGGTGTGTGCAGAGGGCGGGGAGGGGGGGATGGGGGGGATCTGTTTGTCGGAATATGATCGAATTGGTAGTGACACGCATCGATTTCTATAATGACGTGCTGCACCTTGAAGAATAACGACCACTTATTGTAATTACCGTCACAATTATCAAGGTCAATGAACAGAGGGACAGCTGCCATTTTTACGTCACGCAAACACACACGTGCGCGTGTACTGTATATGAACCGTGGACCTTTAAAGCCTACATCCATGCAGTGTAAACAAACCGAGATAAAGGATAGCGAAAGTACTCTAGATTATATTATGAAGCAGAGCGCTGTTTTCCGATCTCCGCTCCGATTGGTCGAAAAGTTCTGATTCGTTTCTTTCTATAGCAGTAGCTCTCCATGACTTCTATTGACCTCGTTTCTATAGCAACATTATAGTAACATAACCCGACTGGGGCTTGTATTTGCATAACACGTCTCACTTGAGATTGTTCTCACTATATCTATCCAAATCGCACGGTTATAAAACCAGACGTGTTGTGGCTGATCGATGATGTTTGTTGGAGGGAAATATTTGCTTTAGCCAAAATATTCCTTCAACACCAACACACACACGCGCACAGTGCTTGAACAGGCCTCGGTGGAATGGAGGATTGTGCACTTGCTCAAGTGTGTGTGTTGGTGCAAACCAGACTCAAAAGGTTCATATGATGGTTCGAGTAATCAAGTGTGCAGTACAGATCTATGAAAGCTCACTGCACAGCTGGATTACAGATGTAGCATCTATTTAGTTTGTTGGATGTGGACAGCTGGAAATCCCTTTTTTCTGCTATAGATGGGTTTTAGTGTGTGTGTGTGTGTGTGTGTGTGTGTGTGTGTGGACAGTGTTGGTCATATGAGAGTGACGGAAAGGGAGGGCTGTACAAGTATGTGCTGAGTGAGACAAAGAGGTAGCAGTCTAATTGTGTCTACATGGCTCTGTGTGTGTGTGTGTGTGTGTGTGTGTGTGTGTGTCTGTGAGAGTGTGTGTATGGCTGAAAACAGGATTAGATATCGGAGCAGTGTGCTGATCTAGGCTCAGTCCTCTCGCCCTGTTAATACGACAGCTGGGACAGAGGAGGACACGGACACGAGACAATGGCAGAAGGACAGATGCAGCTTTTGTCATGCAGAACTCCTGGGTTCTTCTCCGTCTCACACACACAAACACACAGAGCTAATAAAGAGTGAGCTGTAAAATCAAAAGGAGTGTAATGCTGTAGGATTGTAAGTCATAGTGTGTGTGTGTATGTGTGTGTGTAATCTCTGACTCAGACTTTTGGTGGTCATGTGATAAGAATTGACTCAGTCAGGATTAGCTCAGTGTGTGTGACCCGTGCTAAAGGTGAGCGAGAATGCGCCTGCATGTTGTTACAGCTGTAACAGAGACCGAGCGCTGAGTCCTGCTGATGAGGACCACGAGAGGGTGTCCGTACGAACGCCTGAGCGAAAATAGCGCGCGACTTCTGCATCAACGTTCTCGTCTTTAACAAAACACAGACAGACGCGATACTGGCAAAAAGTTTACCTTAACGACTTGGCAGTCAAAAGAGTTTGGTTGTAATTATTTTTTCAATTGTGAATCCTCCTGATTCCAGAATTCGGTCTGATTCGTGAAAATACGTCATCTTACATGAAACCATGATGGTGGACCAGGAGCATCGTTACTTGCGCTTGGACTGTTTTGTGGGCGTGGCAGGTTTGCGTTTGAGTTACTAACCATGAAACCCGCTGCTCAGTCGAAATCTCTTCCCGCACCTTTAATGTTGTTTCGTTTTTTGTTTTTCTGTAAACAATGATGACCTACTGCTGGTACTGTTTGTGGAAAAATGAACCCACGCATACTAGAACACTACGGTTATACTCTCTCTCTCTCACACACACACACACACACACACACACATTCTAACCCAGTCAAGGGCAAAAGAAAGCCTTATCTCAAAGGGTTCATCTTCAGATAGGTGCTGGCGGCTAATAGTGCTGTGCTTGCTTATGTGTGTGTGTGTGTGTGTGTGTGTGTGTGTGTGTGGTGGACACTTGTGTGGGATTCCTTCATGACAGGACTGCTGTTGTCAGTTGTCTGAGTCTTAAATTAGATATGAGTTTTATCTAATAGGTGAATGACATCTGGGCCAAAACCCGGCGTAAATCCCCCTCCGTCTAGACCGCATTCTCTACAGTCCACTCCAGTTTCAGCAAACACACACACACACACACACACAAGTGGCAGCAGGATGATTTAGCATAAAGCTGAAAGATCGAGCTGTGATATATTAGGAACGTTTAGGATATAATCAGTGTGGGTTAAAGGACAGGTAGGCGGAAAATAAAAATCAACCGGAACGAGCCGTGATCAAAGTCAGGATCGCGAGTGAAATCGGACAAAAAAGACACATTGGACTTTGCAATGAGACACTGAATTAGCAGGGTATAAATAGACAAACTTGATTACAAGCTGAACTCAGAACAGGTGCACACATTAGGAGAGCAGACCAATGACAAGACCAGGTGAAGCCTAGAATCCAACTGAAATACGGGACAAACCAAAGAGTGTCGTGATGAAATTTCATCAGCTTTAATAAAAAAAAAATAATAATAAAGTAAAAACTCTGGTTTCTGTGGAGTTTGGTGCAAGTTATTAATGTCAAACCCCAACAAACAGACGAAGAAGCATCTTTAATTGCATGTGAGTCTCTTTTGTAAAGTGAATCGTGAATAAGAATAAAAAGAATAAGAATATAAAAAGACTAACCTTTGTTTAAAAAAACTGCTTATTGCACTTTTAAGTTTTTATAATGGGGTTGAGAGTGAATAGGAATTATGGCAATATCTCTCAGGTTGGATCAGACCTCCAGCCAGCCGCCTCCTGCCCTGTGTCGGTGTGTGAAGTTTTATTTCTTGTCTGCTCAGTGGCCTTAAACTGTTACCTTCTCGTTATAAATCTTCTCAGGTTTCACCTTGGTGTCCAAGTGTGTGTGTGTGTATTTGTGTGTGTGTGTAGCCAGAGGCCCCTGTGCGTATTACACCCCACAGGGCAGAAATGAGCTCCAGGCTGTTGCCCTTGCCGTGTCAGAGCGTCTCTCACATGAGCGATCTCTTTTCAAAGACCAGAGGAGCGCAGACACACACCACCCTGCCCCTTTCACCGCACTAAGCTAACAGGCTAAAGCGCTAAGTAACGCTCTCTGTCTCTCGCACCTTCCTATGAAGAGGAACAGCTGCTGGATTTCAATCAGTCAGGGTAAAGAGGATGGAGAAAAAAAAAGTTAAAGTGGAGCTTTTAGGAAGAGTTGGAGTGAGGGAACGCGTTGTCGGTTTGAGAGAGGGATCGTGATGATAAAGTCATGCGAGGGATAACATATCTCGCTAAGGATATACAGTAGTTATACGCTTTTTCTGGCTTTGATAAGTCGAAAAAAAGATTTTTCGATTGTCGATATGTGAAATGTTTCACCAAATCAGTGATTCGATGATTTGCTGACTGTAACCACGGTCATAAAAACAACGACTTTAAGTTGTTAAGTTGTTGTCATGACAATCACTGTCCCTCACCCACGTCTCCTGACATGACTGGTTCTAGGTTCTTGGTTCATTCATTCACTCATCATTTTACTGCTTATCTTGTGTGTACGAGGTCACGGGGACCTCAAGCTTATCCCAGATGAATTAGGGTGCCAATTATGTTGGATCCCAATTAATTTTGCAAATGCCAATTAAACTAATCTGCACGTCTTTGGACTGAGGGAGGAAACCCAACAAGCACGGAGAGAACATGCAAACTCCACTCTCACAGACCTGAGACAGGAATCGAACCCTGAATCGTTGGGGTGCGAGGCCACAGTGCCTCAGTGCCAAAACCATTGAAAATGTTTATTAACTCATTAATTTTATTGTTAAACTTGTGACGTATAGGGAGTTTCGCTAGCATTGACATTGGCAGTGTTGCTCTTGTCTAGACTACTGCAACTGGCAATACAATCAATTAATTGATTCACACTACATTATTTCCAAGCCCTTCTCACACTGGTTGTGTCTTATGTCAGTAACAGCCATGCAAATGACTCGAACAGTTGTCACGGCAACAAGAAAACACCACCCTGTTTTGACCTGACCTCCATACTAGAACCAAATTTTGGGGTTTGGAAAGTGATGGTGGAAAGCGGTGCGATGGTGAGCCCGATTACATTGTTTCATGCACACACACATATACACAAACGCACCCTGCCTCTCATGGCTACTGACTCTCCAGCAGCACATAAACAAATGGAGGAAAAGGAAACGAGCATCACTCATATTTATACGGTTCAATTTGCCCACGCAAGCCAGCAATTCATTTTCATGATCAATTAGGACGGCTGCGGGCGTCCGCAATGCGTTTTCTTTTGACGGCACCCAGACCTACGATATCTCTCCTGCAAAGATCGCTCAACAGGGGTGCTCCCGGCTCGATTTTTCATGTCTGGTCCTCGAGTGAGTGAGTGACTGAACGTGTGAGTGTGTGTCTGGAAGGGGCGCGTCATAAACACCTGTTCGAAAGGGTGCAGACAGATGTCATTAGGGTGCACGAGAACGAGGAGGCGTTCCCAGGAACGAGTTTTATATAAGAACCTTAAGCCTCCTGTTGCTTTTCAAAGCTGTTGCTTAGATAAGAACAAGAAAAAAAAAAAAAAGAAAAAAGCTATATATATATATATATATATATATATATATATATATATCTAATGTGTACGCTAACATTTTTTTGCAAATCATTACGCTCATCTCAAGAGAGAAAAAGTTCAGGGGGAAAAAATAAATAAGGAAAGGAAAGGAAAGGAAAAAAGCATCCTCTGGCCTGAACTATTCTTTCCTCATGGACAGAGACATTCATTTCAATATATTTACCTCTATGAATTTGTTTTTTTCTTTTCTTTTTTTTATATTTCGTTTGTGTGTATATGTGTGGAAGGAAATGATAAAGAACGCGAGTGTGTGTGTTTTCGGAGAGCCGCCGCTGCCGTAGACTGGAAGCCTCACGGGCGCATTAGAAAGGGAAATTACGCTCAGCGGGGAGAAAAATCATTGTGTTACCCCAGGTGAAAAATATTGTTGCTTTGCTTAAAAGTGCATGCAAGGCAGCCTGCATTATTAGAATGTTTAAATATTAATTCTTCCACCGGGTAGTAAAGATGATCGAGCCGCAGTGTCAACTATTTTATTTTATTTATTTTTTCCTCCTCCTCCTCCTCCTCCTCCTTCTCCTGCTTCGTTTTCTTACAGCCTGAAAAGCTGCTTCCTCAAACGGAAAATATTTATTTCGAAGCAGTTTCGCACCTTGGCCATCATTCGCAGGACAAAAAAAAAAACAATAATATAATTTTAAATGAACTGTTTTCTGATTAATTATATTCTAATCATTTTTATTTTACTTCTACAGCACTTTAAAAGTAAAGCAGATGAAACAAGAAGATAAAAATCTAGCAGTACTACAGTGTCTGTGTCAAAAAGATGTTCATTATGAACAGATGATGTATAATTGTGAGTCCTTGGATGAGTAGAGGGGAGTCTTCACGATAACAGATACAAATCATCACTATTAGTCACAAATTGATTAATTTTTTGGATTTATTTATTTATTTATTTATTGAATGTATGAACGCACATTAGTGCCATGTGAAGATGAAAAAAAATCCCCATCAGCATGTCAATATTATGAGAAAAGCATCTCACCTTAATTAACAGAAATAGATTACGATATACATATCTCCATATTATGCTTACGATCCACTTCATCCTTCGCCATCTTAATTTTCACGTGAAGTTCTGACGCAAAACTCCTCGCTGTTGTTCTAAAACACTTTCGATAGCATGAGCTGTCGTATGTTTGCTAGCATTTCATAAACCGCTTCACGTGCACAGGCGATATGTGTGTATGAAGGGGCGGGGCTTAAATTAATTTTTTTAATTATTAAATATTATTTTTAATTAAATTATAAAATTGATATGTGGAGGTCAGAGTTTGCACAAAGGAAACAGTGTGTGGATTTTGATGCTAAACTTTTTACCGAGCGGGAAATGTGCGTCTGGTAATTATTAGCGATTAATCCATTGATTAACGTGTACGTGCACGAGTTAAAAAAAAAGATGCGCAAAAGGGGGAAATGTTGAAGACGTGCACCTTTCGTGATTCTAACCATGAGATTTTATGCATTTTAGCTCCATCAGCTTTGTAGTTTCTTTGTAACTATAAGAGTTTAACTGTTATAGACAGGGAGTGTTCGATGTGATGCTCGCTCGACCGTTTAACAATCTTCGTGCTGCGAAGCGTCTGGGAACGCACTGGTTTTTTCCGAAGGTATCGTGGCGTAAATACTTAAAAAATGTTTACGCCACAACGTTTTAAGCATCCGCTTCATCACAGTTTAGCCAAAAGTCGGTTTTAATCTCACTCTCACTAATGGCTCATCTCCAGATCAGACAACTGAAACCCAAAGCAAATTAAAATTGATCCTAAATGTCAATGCGTATAGGTGGCAGTCAATAATTTGAGAGCACTTGGATACAGACAACATACTTGCAGTGACAATCCATGTAGAGCAATTAAAAAGAAAGCTCTCTCTCTGTCTGTCTCTGTCGCCCGCTGTCTCTGTCTCTTTCTCTCTCTCTCACTTTGCAGACATTCAGGCCTTCGCTGTCCCAAAAGAAATACAAGAAGACGTAGATTTATCAGTGATATCACTTATTCCTGGGGAGCGCTGCATTTTTTTGGCTTTCGGGCACAAACAGGAAGTTCATGAGTTGAATTAAGGAACTGAGATCCAAAGAGATGAGCGAGACGTCCCGGGCATAATGTATCGTCAGGATAAGAGAAGATGACTAAAAGGGATAAAGGAGCGTGTGAGACATGGTGAGCTACAAAGAGAGAGCGAGGGAGGAGAGAAAAGAGGCCTCGTCTCGAGCTCTTTCGCTGTCATTCAGTCATGCGCTCTGCCAGAATTCGCCACCTGAGACGGATTGGCGCGCATGTCGGAGTCGCTCATGCAGGAGAAGCAATACACAAGTCGAGTGTAAAGCCACTTTAAAAGCTCATCAGGCGCTGCCCGCGCTTGTAGGAAATACCTTATTCATGACAGAGCGGCCCGGGCCTAGGTAATTACTCGAATCAAGGTGGCCTCGGAAATGTTTAAATCTACCAGGAGCGCTGAGGGCATGAATAATGTAGGATAATTTGCATCTAAATTTTTTAAATGTTTTTTTTTTTTTTTTCCAAAACGGAAAAAAAAAAAGAAACTAAAAAGCGGGGCCCCGTTTAAAGTTTGATGGCTGAAAAGCTGAGAGGCTCTTGCACATACAGGCTGAAAAGCTTCTTATTCGCAGACATTATTTAGTGCTAACAGATAAAGGAGAAGAAATACAGGAGGCTAGAAAGAAGCTCTGATACATAGCAATTAACCGAGCATTATTAGCGTGCTCTGAAATCGAGCGCAATGTCAGACGGTAAATTCATATTTCAGAAATATTTGATTATATTCACATGAGGTAGTGGTCAGAGTATGATTAAGGAGCATTAGTTAAAAAGCTGTAAACAGGGGGGAAATGAGCAAAAATAGCTAAACAAAACAAATGTTTTTTGTATCATTCAGTTAAACAATATATCTTAATTACAAGGCTAATGTAGCTAACAAGTTAGCTAAGAAGATTAGTTTAACATCCATATTATTGCTAAAATGTGACAAGGCAGGTTAGCATCAGGTAAGGATGGCCGCCGCAAGGTAAATTGCACATGATCTGAGGAAAAGATCAGCAATACATACAATCTTGTTTGGCTTCTTCTTTCTTCTGTGTTGTGTTTTGGTGTTTCTTCTCCACTGACGCTTTAACCGTGAGCTAACTTTGGCGCTCAGTGTGTGGCTTAAGTGCTAGGTTCACTGTAAAGTCTGTGTGTAGTCGCTTTGACATGCGATAAAAGTGTATGTGTGTGTGTGTGTGTGTGTGTGTGTGCTGCTATATTCGGACTGATAATATCAGACTGGGCTTACCTGCTTCGAGACGCAACAGCAACAGCGCAGAGACATGAAGCACAGCCACACAGCACCAGAGAAGGAGAGAGAGAGAGAGAGAGAGAGAGAGATGGTATTGATTAATTTTGTGTCCAGTGTTATCTTTCAAAATCCTTTGTTAAAGCTTCTAGAGGAAGATATCACCCAAAGATGACATTTACAAGATACACAATTCTATCAGAGAGCTAGAAAAAACACACACAAAACAACATGACAAAAGGTTATCTAAAGGCGAGATTTATGTTTTATTTTTTCCCCTACTATTTTTAAAATGGCTTTGACTGAGGAGTAGCCAAACACGCCAATACCACTGATTCCTAAAATGCCATATTGAATCCAAACAGTAATTAGTGGAGTTGTGTAGTGGAGAGAGAGTGCAGAAATCTCTCAGTCGCTAGCTTCTGCTCCGCCGCGCAGATGGAAGATGGTAATTATCGCTGTCTGCTACTCAACCTCTCCATTTGCATTTAACCCAGATTTGAGGTCAACAGGAATCTCCACCCTGAGCCCTGTACAACGCGCACACACACACACACACACACACACACAAAGATACGCATCTCAAATTTCACCTCCTTTACTCTTTCCGCTTTCCTCTGATCCCCCTGAAACATATACACCAGTTACTCCGAGTCCATGTGTTTAGTTGCGATTTGATTGTTCCGCGGTCGTGTATCGTATCGAACAAGACGTTACTGTAGCTCTGTGGGTCAAATACTACATTTAGGGGGTTCTTAGTAACTAAGACATGTGATGTAGAAGAAGAAAACAACTGATTTTTTTCTAATGAAGGCTTATTAGCAAAAATAAGCCTTTATTAACCATAATAAGAGAGAAAAAAAAGACAGACAGAGAGAAGGAAAGCTAAAACTAACTATGTGAACAGTAAAAGGAATTCAACAAAAATGAGAGAGACTAGAAATGAGACTAAACTAATAAAAACTAAAAGAAAGACTAAAGACAATGCTCAAATACAAGGGACTTGTAAAAGTAAGAAAGAATAACTCGATAAAAACAAACAAACAAAAAAAGGCCTAATGAGTGACTTAATGAATACAATTAATAGAGTAAAAGAAGTAAAAACCAAGAGTGAGACTAAAAGAGGTTATAGACTGAAACTTAAGATAGACTAAAGGAAAGACACTATGAATAAAAACTGAAAAGAGAGACCAATGGAGATACTAAATGAGTCAAATTAGAGGGGTGTAAAAGGTTTAAGGGGAAATTAAACAGGTAAAAATTAAGAAAGACTCAAAGAGACTAAAGGAATGAAAACTGAAAAAGAACCTAAAACAGGAGAATTACAGTATAAGAGCATAAAGGAGTCACTAAATAAGTGAAAACCAAGAGAGACTTAAAAAGTGAAAACAGAAAGAGCGAAAAAACTTACAAGAGGACGACATGAGTGAAAACTAAAAAAGAGAGACTGAAGGAAAGACCAAATGAATAGAAACTGAAGGAGAAACTAAACAAGTAAAAAAAAAAGACTAATAAACGACTGAACAAAAAAACGAGTAAAGAAGTAAAAAGCAAAAGTGAGATTATAGAAATGAAACCTAAAAAAGAAACTAAAAAACTGAAACTTAAAAGAGAGACAACAGAAACTGAAAAAGAGAGACCAAAAGAGAGACTATAGGAGTGAAATATAAATGAGGCCTAGTAAGTAAAAACATGGCAGTACCTCAGAAAGATAAAACTAATGTAAGTGTGTGTGTGTGTGTGTGTGTGTGTGTTGTGCGTGCATGAGTTAGAGTTCTCTCCCTTTTCCTTTCTGTGTTCTCTAATCAGACGCCAGATTACGTCCTCCCTTTCAGATACACAGTAATTACACCGCTATGTGAAACACA
>JAQMYJ010000037.1:32780217-32793991 GCA_030014305.1 Clarias laeviceps
ATCTTTTGTTCTGCCTTAGATATTTTTTCTTTCCCTCAGGAATCAATAAAGTCCCTCTGTCTGTCTCTCTGTCTCTCTTTCTCTCTGTCCAGGTTTTTTTCCCCCTTTAAATAGTACTATATCTCCAAACACCACAGTGTCAAGGCCAAAGGATCTCCATCACATAATCAGATGATGACATCAAACAAAATGGCCACCTAGGACCTTTTGTCTAAGAGAGAGCATAAACATGCAGCCACTTACACACACGTATACACACGTGGGCACTCACAGAGACGCCCGTGTGCTTGCTCTGACTGATAGTGCTCCTCTAAAACCCATCTGGCCTGGAGATGTAATAAAATTGACATATTGATTTGGTAGAATTTACGAACGCCTGTTTTATAAAGTCCATCTCGAAAGCCGAGGCCTCTCCGCGCCGCAGCCATTTTTCCCCCAAATGGATCAATTACGTGCCCACGTAATCTGGTTACCTGTGAAATCCGCACATACTTCGCCCATTCCCACCGCTCTGCAGCCTCTCACACACACACTCACTCACTCACTCGCACACTCTGTGGAACTGAAGTGATGTCAGCGGGGTTGTCGCTCGATCCCTCACGCTAACGAGTTGAGTCCGGAGAAAGGATTGAGCATTATATCTATGTGTACGTTTTTACGCAGAGTAATCTAGATCTAGTAATCAGATTACGCAATAACACACCTGTAGCTAACATTTCACGTTCAGACACTCAACTGAAGTATGCTAGGTTACATGAACTGTAGTTTCAACCAAGCCTCACAATTCACAAAGCTGATTGGCCGGCAGCCTTGGCTAGCGTTTCCATGGTAACAGCTTGTATTCTAGACACTGATGATTAAAGAGATGTCTAATAGTTGATACATTTTCTGCGAAGAAACATCTAGCATTTTTTTTGGAAGGAGTTTCCAGTTCCATTGCCTTGGAAAACTTCCCAGTAACAAATCTCTTGTTCTTTCCTTTGCAGTAACTGTAATTGTCTCAACAGTATTAAAAAGTGTAGCTAATAAATGAAAGACGTTTTAATATTGACAAAAAACATACTGACAAATATTTCCTTGAAGTCTTCATGGCTTTTAACCTTAAAAGCAGGTTGGATCTTAATATAGCTCCGATTTACTCTCCATCAGGTTTATGTTTTACAGATTTAGCTGTTTAGCGGCTAGCTGAAACAGACCGAAGAGAGAGGTCGCTTCAGGTTCGGATTTGAAGATAAAAAAAAAAAAGAGGAAAAAGGAAAAGAAAAACGCTCTTAATCTTATTCTCTACACTCGAGTGGGCAACATGCAGTTCTGTTACAGTGTACATTACTCTCTTTCTTTCAGCCTGTGTGTGTGTGTGTGTGTGTGTGCATAACAGTTTTGAGACACACTCACAGTGAACAATCTGTGTGTGAAACTCTTGTCAGGTAGAGCATGACCCGGGCAGTCAAGTGACTCCAAAAAGGACTGAAGTTAAATCATAATAGAGCAAGACAAAGAGCGTGTGTGTTTGAGTCTCACTTCGTTCTGCAAGAAAAAAAAAAAGAACATCTCAGATTTGTCACACGGCTGTATAACCTGCGGCAGGCTGAGTTCACAGTAGGGGGCGAGGGGTGAAAGGGGCAGTTTCAGACCCCTACGCAAATATCCAAAGAAATAATGAAGAAAAAAAGGACGTTTCATCACCCAAGCTGAGCTCAATTTATCAACCGTGCTCGTGTTTACAAATGAAACAAATCTCCCCCCCATTTATTTATTTATTTATTTATTTTTGAAGGTTTAATTCAGCCGTCCAGCAGTTACTAGCGCCACGTTATAATAAGATTAGCAAAAGCACCTCTGCTGTTTCATAGTCAATGACAGCTAATGTATAACTAGCCTGGCGAAACCCTGCCGCTAGCAATAATGATCACTGCAAGTGACTCTGTCTCTCTCTCTCTCTCTCTCTCTCTCTCACACACACACACACACTCACACACTCCCTTGCTCTCCTGTAATCAGTCTGAGCTGATGATGAGCACTTGTGTAATTAAGATGGTGAATGTTGGGAGGAAGAGCCATCAGTGTCTCTCTCTCTCTCTTTCTCTCTCACTCTCTCTCTCTCTCTTTCTCGCTCACTCACTTCTCATTTTATGATCAGCTTTTTCAGCCTCTTAACCTGAGCGAAGACAAAAGGTGCACACACAGTAACCAGGAACACACACCAGGTAAGAAAGCCTTATAACGAAAACACACTGAAGCCACTAATCCTTCTCCAACAAGAATCTATTGATATTGAAGTCCTGATACCGTAATCAAACATTCTCCGAGGTTGCCAAGTTTCGCAGAATGCCCTGGATATGAGTGTAAGCTGCATGATTCGGTCTATTTTTAGGTCCCGGATGGCGGTAAATCTCATGGGTCATGTGACCACAGCAATACACTTATTACAATAAACGATGAGTAATGTGGTTGTTGTCACCCGTACAGCATTTCCCTGCAACAAAGTTTCCCCGCAGCCCGCAGACCAGATCACGTCCAGATCACATCTTTGTTTATCTTTCCTTCCCCTTTTTCTTTAAATAGACGACGGTTTGTTGCATGTTGTGATGCTGATGTTCACGGCCGTTCAGAGCTAAATGTTCTGATGTAATATGATATAATATTTCGTCCACGTCGTCCATGTCTAGTACACGGATGCATCAAGGGAGTGAGAGTGCAGGGAGACGGATCGGATGTCTGATACCAAGGTTGGGGTTTTAGTCCAGTAACATGCTCAGATTTCTGTACTCTGAGATTGTTATAGACTTATCACACACACACACACACAGACACACACAAAGAAACAAGAAAAAAGTAAAATAAACCAATAAACCAATAAATTAATAACATAAACAATAATCAAATAAATACAAGTGTAAATAATGAATAAAAAATATATACAGTAGAGGGAGAAAATATAAAAGAAGAAATAAATTACTAATTAATATTCAAGCAGGTAAGCAAGCAAATAAAAAAATGTCTATTTATTTATTTACTAAAAAAGTAAAATAAATAAATAAATATTATCAAATTAAAAATAAGACAATAAATGCATCAATTAATATAATAAACAATAAAAGGACAAGCAAACAAATAATTATATAAATTACATGTTTAAAAAATAAATAAATAAAAAAATAACTGACAATATAAGATAATATAAAATAAATCAATATTTGCATAAAATAACAAATAAATCAAATGATAATAATTAATAAGCACAAGTTTGTGACTCAGACATATACTTTCCACATTACATTAAAAAATATAAATTCTTCTCAAGCACATAAAAAGTTTTGGACTTTCAAAAAAAAACAAAAAAAAAAACACCCCAAATATCTCTTCTGCATTTATTATTTTTTTTCAATCATCAAAGTGAGCAGCGCCGAGCTCTAGGACAGCTTGAGTATTTTGCAAACACTTTGTGCGTGCCTGCTGAGGGAAGGGGCGTCGCGTCCGGATGGCAAACCGCGCGTTCTCGGAGCCTCGACGGTGGCGCGTTTTATAAATTACCTCATCAGAGGCTGAAATTAACACTGATTCTTGCAGGCAATTTCTCCATTTCCAATGCTAATTACGTTTTTCTCTCGCTCTCGCTTTACTTTTAAATTCCGTACCACCTGTTTAGGAGAAGACATCTTAGGCAGCGCAGACGCATTTAATCACAATTTTAATTAACCGGCGTGTAGATGTGAAAAAGAAGTAATTATAATGCAGATGAAGGACGGCGTTTTTTTTTTTTCTTCGTCTTTTTTTCCCCCACATTAAATTGTTTTGTTTCTTCGTTATGTTGATTGCATAAATAGTGACAGAGAACAGTTTTTATCTACTGTAATTTCGTAATTGTTTTGTAAAAAAAAAAAAGAGAAAAAAAAGGATTGACTGACTTCATCTGTTTGCAAATTGTTTAATTCGGTTAACGCTGTAATTGCCGTGGCGCTCCAGAGATGCCGTGGAGTTCCAGCTCGAGCAGCGAGATTTTTCCGATGAAATAAACAGAGAACAATCGAATGGGTTGAGGTTTCTGGTCATACAAACGACCTTGGATTTTGTTTAGATGTGAATGGATTGTCTCACGATGATGCGGCCCTGCGTTTTATTCCTCTTATACCACCTCTTTTTTATACTCTCCTCTGTTTTCCTCATTAAAATATGATGCTTTGTATCCTTTTAATGTTCCTGAAAGTTAGTTCCTCATATCAATCACATTATATCAGCTCTAACGTTTACATAACATTGATCAACAGTATGAGCTTCCTCATTCTCCAGCGGTGACCTCCTGCTCACAGATTTCTCCGGCTCTAACACCATCCCAGACCGTTAACTCGCTGCCGCACCTTTGAAACCGGACAAAGACGATGAGGGACCTAATACAGTGTCTGAATGTGAGGATGAAAGATCTTCAGAGTATTTGAGCAGACTTTTCCGATGTTTGTTCGAGAGAAAGAGCAAAGAAGAGAGGCGGTTCGAGTGCCGGGGTTAATGAAACCCCCGAGTTAAGCAGCTTCGCTCTCCTCCGCTCTGCTCTTAAAGGATTTCCGAACGCTTCACAATGAACTGGATGAATGCTCGCGAGACAGAATTGGAGCAGCCCGGAAAAGTTTCGGCACTTTAAGCTACGGTAAGCTTCGCCCAGAGTTGAATATTTAACAGAAATGCTTCTCTGATGTTACGGCATCTAATAGGAGAAAGATAAGGTAGCCGATTTTCCTTGTCCAGCAAATGTAGTTAGTCATTTAGGTGAGGACGTGTTTTGGTGTCCATCGTGTTCGGTTCAGGAGCTCGGAATATGGAACATGGTATTCCATTAATAATAATCAGAATATAGTGCAGATGGACCATTCCGACCCGATCGGACCCAATTGGAATGAATTTTCGATCATGGTGATGTAAACACATGCGTAAACAAATTCAGTAGGAAAATATTAACCATAAACACTCGATCCGACGGTTTCGGGATTGTTAGAATAAATATATTCTTTCTGCTCACGTCTGCTTAGTTGACATGATGAGTTTCCAGCTTCCATTACTGATCAGTAAACTCACGTCAGAACAACTCTCTCTCTCCCAACTGTCTTCACTTTCATCCACTGAGGAAGAGACACTGATTGGCTCGCCTTTTCACACATAGAAAAGTCTCGAACCAATCATAGATGAGAATGAATTCTTGGAACACAGAAGGCGGGATTTAACGGAAAAGAATTCAAATTCTTCAAGTTCACAACCACTTTGTTGCACGATATATCCTGGTTAAATGCACGTAAACAGTCGATCTCTAATCAGAATTACTTCAATCAGAACAAAGAAATAATTCTCCGTGTTCTTTTCCTCTCTGCGCCGCTCCACGCCTTGATCAGTATGAAAATCCCACGACATCAGCACTTTCTAAAACGCACGGACTACCCCGACGACGCCCGCGACGTCCGCTCCGACGTCCCTGATTCGCACTGATACTTGAAACGCGGTTGTGAGCAGACCACGAGGACAACTTGACTCTGACGCAACTAGACACTTGAGAGACTCTTTTCCCGCCTGTACGCTCTCTACGCATCTCATTATCCCACGTCACACACTCACGTAGACACAAACTCGTATTCTTGGCCTTTTGACTAACTTTCACGCTTTTCCGTTTAAGCTTACAACCTCCACAGGAGCTCACACACTCATACACACACACACACACACACATGCACACTGCGCCTTAATAACTATGAGCAGGAATGAAAGGCTATTTCAAGCGAGAGAAAGATGAAAGAACTGTCCTAACGTTACGCCTATTAGCCCTGTGACCCGGCTCTCTCTACAATCTCACACGCTCTCTCTCTCTCTCTCTGTTTCACCCCTCTACACATGCTCTCTGAGTGTCCCCCCCTCCTCTCTCTCTCTCTTTCATTCTCTTCCGCTCTGTCTTTCTCTCCTGTCAGGTTTTGGCCTGCCAATTCTGGCTTGAAGCTTGACTGCGTTGATTTGATGCAAATACCTCGGGGGAAGAGTCCCCAGACTGATGAACAGTTATGTCAAGTCGATTTTGCACCGCCGGGAAAAGGTAACCTCGTCGGAGGCGGCGCAAGCACACACACACACACACACACACACACACACACACACACAAGCAGACACTCCTAGAAGCATGCAGAAGGTTAAAGAGACAGGGAGGTTGTGATGTGTGATGGTCGGGGTCCCCTCTCACTGCGTGTCTCGCTATAGCAACTCTGTCAGCGCGTCTGGGCTAATTGCAGACGAGCCCGGCTGCCATTACAATAAAAACGCAGAGCGTGGCACACATTAACGCCGCCTGCCTCATTTGTGCCACTGCTGGAAAAGGTAGAAATGAATATTTCATTACTTTAATTACTCCGACATAGTCTTTTTTTCCCCTCCTTCCTGCACTCACACCGAGAGAAAGAGAATGAGAGAGAAGGAGAGAGAGAAGGAGGAGGAGGAGGAGGAGGCAGAGAGGCATCACTAATTACGAACAGTAATAACATTTAAGATTCAGTGATTGCCAGTTTACCGCCGATCGCTAGATGTTGTGGCAAGAAATTACAAAGGTAAAAGAAACAATCAGCGGCAGCCGAGACAGAGAGAGTGAGAGAGAGAGAGAGAAAACAGGCAGGAGGGAAACAGGGGGCTCGTTTTCGGAGCGAACGCAAGACTCACACCTGCCACACAGAGCAAAGTGAGAGGGAGAGACATCTGTCTCACTTCTGCAGGGGAGCTTTTTAAAGCCTGGATTCAGAAAACCAAAAAAAATCCAAAAAATCAAGTGCCGCTCCGAGCAAGTCAAGAAATGACAGGAACGGTCACGGCGATGATGGTAAACGTGTTTGAATCGTCGTGACAGCGAGGAATTATGCTGTTGTCTTGTTTTTTTATTTTACCATTACAGCAACAGACGTAGTATAGAAGGAATGAAGATGCGTACGCACACATACATAGTTTGCCTCTAGTGCTCCGCCTTAACAGGAACACCTGTACACCTTCTCAGCCAATCACGTGCTGGTAGGACGAAGCATGACATCCTCCAGAGGACAGCTCGAGAGTTTTCTGTTTAGCGTCAAACGCAGAGAGTGGGAGGGGACGTCATCTCTAATGGTTGTTTGTGCCAGACAGGATGGTTTGGGTATTTTGGAGAGTGTTACTCTTGTGGGATTTCCAAACAGGAATAGTGCCAAAAAAGAAAAAAAGGACACATTCACTTCTGCGTGTCCTGTTTGTGAGTGAGATCAAAGGACAGTGAGTTAAGGTGACACAGGAACATTTGAAACCTTCAGCAGAGGAGCACATCATGGTGCTGAAACTAAGCATGAAAAGGTGAGAGGTAGGAACATCTGAATGAGACGTCAGACAGATCCTGAGAAAGTACGCCGCCTCCTCTCTGACAGAGCGAGAGACATTAAACGGACTGAGGGACTGAAGACACACGCCTTTTCACACCCGCACACTGTATATACAGTTGTTATATACTCTGCTGAATCGCAGCAATTCATGGTGTGTATACTGATGTGCGTGTGTGTGTCTGGGAAAGGCTAAGGACAGGCTGTCGGTATGATTAGGCCGGCGCTACCTGAGGCCGTGTTTGTTTGACATTTGCGCATGACAGCGGTGTGATGTGTCGGGGTGACGGGGACGTCGGCGCGTAGTCACAAGACATTACAGCAACATATGACTGCAACACACACAAAACACACGCTAGCTGTTGTTCTATTTTGGTTAGGTCTTCTTTAAGGCACATAATTTCCACAATATTTTGCCTTGAGGATAAGCTGAGCAGAGCAGCGTTTGGTCAAAACTTCCAGAGCAGTGTCTCAGGCAATGTCTACACTTTTTGAAAAAGTTTGCAATTTTAAGTTTTTTTTTTTTTCATTGAACCCTAGTGGGCGCCTTCAGAAATAGATATATTAGGGACATCTTCAGGACTACAGACCAAATGTAAATGTCTTCCAACCTAGACATCTATTGGGAATGTCTTCAGGACTAGAGGCCTATTGGGGACATCTGCAAGATAGAGACCTATCAGGGATGTCTTCAGGATTAACTGGGCACATGGCATCTTCGGAATAAGACATATTAGGGACGTCTAGAGGACTACAGACCAAACGTAGATGTCGTCAGGAATAGACACCTACTGGGGACATCATCAGATTAGAGACCGATCAGGGATGTCTTCAACACTAGAAACCTATTGGGGACTTGTACAGGACTAGCGATCTTTTGGGAATGTCTTCGGGACTGGAGACCTAATTGGGATGTCTTCAGACCTATTGGGGACATCATCAAAAGTACTTTTGTAACTTTTGGGGACATCTTTAAAACAACACCAACTGGGGATGTCTTTAAGACTAGAGATCTTCAGTATAGAATTAAATTCTAAAAATGCTCACCCGTTCTGGTTGATGGTTATGTGTGACTTTGCCTGTATTCCTCAACCTGACAATCAAACATACATCAAATCTAGCTCGGTGTCTGCACTGCATGCTCGTGAGTGTGTGTCTGTGTGTGTGTGTGTGTGTTCTGGACTTGCTAAAATGTGCTCAGTGGATCAAACCGAGAACTGCTTTCAACACTCTTTTTTTTTCTAAATACGGGTGACATCTTTGCACATGCAGTGCAAGAACGATGGAGAGAGAGAGGGAGAGAGAGAGCGAAAGAGGGAAAGCAGCTTAGAATGAACGCAGAAATAATATTTCTCAGTTTAACACCGCAATTAGTACCAAAAGCCACCTGAGCCGAGTTCACATCTAAATCTAAAAGGTTCCTGTTACTAATACTAGCGCACAGAAACATACACACACACACACACACAAACACACACACGCGCACACAGTGATTATATTAACCAGAAGGGGTGCAGAATAATGCCGAGAAATTAATATTAAAAATCAGAATTACTCAGACAATTTAAGAGCGAAATAATTCTATTGCACGTTTATCGGTTTTAAATCACGCTATAATCCGACATTCCTTCACGTTTTTTACGCAAAAAATAAACCTCGCTTAAGTCGTTATTAATCAGTCAGGGTGTATAAAAAATAATCACCCTCAAGTCTGTCGAATTAATTCATCAAGCCCTAATAATTACGATCACGTTTAAAACAGAATTAATCACACAGCTGTATTTGCAGTAGAAGTAAATGCTGTGTTCCAAAATCAGATCTTGTGCCCTATTTACTGTTCCCTTAAACGCCCAAGTGCATTGTGGGTATTCTGCGTTGTGGTATACCTGCGGCCTGATCTGATGATGCCGTCCTGCGTTTGTGGGATTTCAAGAATTGAAGATGAAGTTTTCAAATACAAACTCTGGTCAAGTCGTCCACTAGGTAGAGAACTACGTGGTTTAGGACACGCACTCTCTCTCTCTCTCTCTCTCTCTCTCTCGCTCTCTTACCTTCTCTATCTATTTATCTATCGATCCACATATATATCTATTGATTGGTCTGTATTTTTCTTTTTACTCTTCGTCTCCTTCTTACTTTCTCTTTCTTCACCATGCAAACACTATCTATCTATCTATCTATTGGTCTGTCTTTCTTTCACAATCCCTTCTTTCATTTTTTTTCTTCCTTATTCTCTCTTTCTCTCTATCTATTGATCTGTCTTTCTCTCTCACTCTTTCTATGTCTGTCAGTCTCTCCTGCTCTCTGCCTCACTCTACCTCTCTTTCTCCAATTCTTTCTCTCTTCGTCTCCCGTCCTCTTTTTCTCTCTCTCTCCCTATATATCCCTCTATTTCTCTGTCTCTCAGACTCTCTCTGTCTGCCTCCTTCACTTTCTCTCTGTCCTCTTTCTGTCACTGCATACCTGGTAAAGGATGCTTAAAATAAACAAATGACGTACTTATTTCCTGAATGAATCACTCCCTCTCTCTCTCTCCCTCTCTCTCTCTCTTTCTCTTTTCTCTCACTCTCTCATCAGTTCAGCATTTTCCACACAGCGTTGTCAGCTGCAATTGAGAGACTCCACCCAGGGAGAACATGACCATCAGCGTGCTCCGGCGTTCATGCTAATTTATACATCACAAACCTGAGAAACACCTCTGCGCGTACGAATTAAGACTCAAGTGTTTTTACACCTGAGAAACGCACACACACACGAACTGTCACACACCAGCCTTCCCGCAAATGGGAAAACTGACACTTGAGAATGCGTTTGTTTTATTTTTATTTTTTTTTTCTTTCTTTCCTTCCCGTCTTACAATCCGATCCTGGGATAGACGTTACGATGCCCATGCTGAGTAGACACCAACAGGAACGAACGAACGAAATACCTGGTTTTCCAGCGCGGAGGCACTGAAATGAGGCGTGAGATTTGGAAATGTGCTTTTTCCCTTTTTCTTTCTCAATTTTTTTTTTTCCTTCGCCGAATGCATAAAACATGCCGGCTTAGCGTCGCAGGGTACGCACGTAAATGAAAGTGCCAAAACGCATGCAATTATTTGCCAGTCCAGTGACGTTTCAATTCGGTATGTGTGTGTAAGAGAGAGAAAGAGAGAGAGAGAGAGAGAGAGACTAATAGCGTGTGATGTGGTTCAGGCAAACATCACCGTACCACAGGGTTGATATGAAGTGTCAAATCTCAAGAGCTAGGCGACAGTGGGACACAACACAGCGCACGCACACACATATACACGAACACAAACACTTGTCACTTCCTCTCTGACACTCACTCATTCGGCACCCGTTTAAAGTACCGCTCTCAAGCCTGACCACACACTTGCATGCTCTCACACACACGCACTACTTTTCAGTCATTTATATTTACTCACACTAACAACTGGCAGCCATGTTGGGTTGCAAGGTGACAAATCAAATATATAATATGCAATGTGTGTGTGCGTGTGTGTGTGTGTATATACTGTGTGTAACCCAGGGTTAAGGGTTCGAATCCCATATCAGGTCCACCCCCAAGGGGCATAATGGCGTTTTCAATTTGCCCATAGTGTGTGCACGTGTGCTCTGCGATGTATTGGCACCCTGTCCAGAGTGTACCCTGCACCGTGCCCAAAAGTCTCTTGGGATAGGATCCAGGCCACCCGTGTGACCCTGTAGAGGATAATCAGTATAGAAAATGAATGAATATATGTCTGTGTGTGTGTGTGTGTGTCTGAATGTGAGAAGAGTCCCAGGGCTTCTTCAAACGTGTGACCCACTCAGTACAAGACTACACTTATTTACTGGAGCTTCTACCAGGACCTTCCACCAACAGAATACATTAGGTTCAACGTATTAGACTTGCTTTGCTTTAAATGCTTTAACAGGAATCTAGGACTCTCTCCGAGAAATTACACCGTGACCCGACTGACACTTGCGTCTCGCCAAGACCACAGATCTAAGACTTCTAAGAGATCTAATGCTTTCATGTTGTGCCTCCTGAAGGAGGATAGCGAAAAAAAAAAGTTCAGAGCATGGAATTCAAGCATTGCTCCTGTAGGACCTGCGAAAAATAAATAAACCCCCATCGTTTTAGGATAAATATACATAATATAAAGTACAACGACTAATATTTTAGTTTCCTTCTTTTCAGATTGGACCCATCATTAAGGCTATTTTGGCTATTCGGATGGTGGACTGTACTGTCTCAGAGTACAGAATGGTCCAGGTGTTTGACGTGGCACAGGTTTTGCCCTCCCTGCACCCATCACATTTTTATCCAAGCTATGGACCAGCAGTAAGGATGCAATGCATCCAGTGGATTTTGACTTCCAGGGGCATCGGCGCTGAGTCAAACCCAAGCCTTAAGTATTCCAGGTGAGAAAACTACGGAGCCATCAGATCCCAATTATAGTTGAATTTAAAGAAAAGATTAAAATATCTATGGCCTTTTAAAAGATGCCTTTGAAGATCTGTTGAGAAGAACAACCAGCACTTTGCCTAGGCAGGTTATACAACTATACTGCTAGCTGAAACCTTGGCGCTGGTGGCTCAGTGGTAGGTCACTTGCTTGCCTGCCATGTGGAAGACCTGGGTGCGATGCAGTGCTGGTCGCAAGCCCGGCTAAAATCGTAGGGTTGCGTCAGGAAGGGCATCTGGCGTAAGACCTGTGCCAAGTTGTGCGCAGATCGGATGGTCTGTTGTGGTGACCCCTTGACTGAAGCAGCTGAAAGACAACAACCAGCTAAACTATACATTTTATCCTAAAACTATGAGCCTATGCACTACAGGACTTAAAACCCATTCTTGGCAGTGCATCCATAATTATGCATTAGAAATCCTGTTTTTTTTTTGTTTGTTTTTTTATCTTACCAACAGCTGTAGATATGAAACGTCACATTCAAACTTTTTTCTTTTTCAAATCTGATATGGTGCTGGTGTTCACCTCGATGATCTAATTCTGGTATTTCTGATATGACTCAAAAGCAGCATGAGACTTGACCTACAAGACTAAAAAGACTCAGAAGATCTATCTGGCCTGGAGTGGGAATGCAGGTCTTAAAGGACCAGCAAATCATCCGTTTAAGATTTCTTCTTATAAGCCTACAAGCCTAAAACACGTTGGAAAAAACAAACAATACAGAACGTACACTGGCTTATCATCCTGTCGAACTGACGCTCTGGATGTAACACGGAGGTGCCAATACTTATTCGCTAGGACTGAGGATTGAGCGTGAACGCTTATACTTAGGGTTTTGTTTTAAACCGACCTCTGATGTTACGAGTCAATAAAGGACGAGTGGGCGGAGCTAAAGTCTAAAGTTCTTTGGTTAAGGATGGTATAAACGGATGACTTGCTTTTGATTAGGTCCGAACTTTTGCTTTATTCTTTTTATTTCTGACCTTTTTTGTGCAGATTTTAGGTGAAAATGATGAAAAGCATATAATTTTCCTTATATGAACGAGAGAGAGAGAGAGAGAGAGAGAGAGAGAGATTCTGAATGGAGGAGAAAATCTAGGAATATAGAGCAGGATTCGATTCTGTAATCATCCACAAATCCAGCAGAAAGCTCTAGTCTGCTCTCTCTCTCTCTTCATCAGAGAATATATATAAAACCACCTCCATGGTCTGATACCGGAGGAGAACAAGCAGAGAGAAGGAACTCCTCCGTATTTGTGTGTGTGTGTGTGTGTGTGTGTGTTAACATCCCTCTACCTAGTAAACCCGTCAGCTTTGTACATCGAACAAAGGCTCCTTCAGCAAACTCTCTTTCTCCTTGTCGTTCCCTCTCGGTGTCCGAAGGTGTTCGGCGAAATAAAGCCGCTGAAATCCCGACCGGGAGGAGGGGGGACTTTAGGTGTGATGCTAATCCCTTTTTTTTTTCTTCCTCCTTTATCCAAAAAACAGTTCTGACGGATGGAATTCATGTCACGTGATTGAAAGCATATAAATATACATACACCTTGAATAACTAAAAGTTTGTCACCTGTGGAGAGACACAATCTCGCACACACACACATATATATATACACACATGTAGAACGCTAGGCGTGAGTGGCCATGAATAGTAAAAGCATGGCATCTTGTAACACTATCAGTGTGTGTGTGTGTGTGTGTGTCTGTGTGGTGTGTGTAAAGTAAGGCCTATATAAGGCTGGTAACCAGGGGAGGCCCCGCAAACACACACAAACACCTTAGTTATTTTGCTCTCACCGCCCACCGTTACTTCTCTTTCCTTGTCTTTCTTTCTCTCTGTGTCTCACACACTTTTTTTTATTCTTCCTCTGCTCTTCTTCTCCCCCCTCTCGCTTTTCATGTGGGCCTTCTCCTTCTCTCTCCCTTTTTTTTTTTTTTTTTTTAATGTAAATTCAGAGCGCCGGCGC
>JAQMYJ010000037.1:32794091-32824345 GCA_030014305.1 Clarias laeviceps
AGATTCATTTCAGTGATCCAAAGAGCCCTGAGACACAACACCATCCATGAGTTTAATTTAAAAACTAAACATTTAATCTTTATGACACTTAAATCCAATTTGCATAATAATTTGGAACGTAGTGTACAGTTATTGCAGAGTGGGTTCTTCTGTGTACTTTACGTGAATATGGCCATGTTCAAATAATATTCAGTACTTGTTTTTCTCTGCATTCCTCAGTGGAAGATGATGGTGGATAAATTCTGTAAGAATGAGAAGAAGGTCCAAGTAAATCAGTTTGAGTGCTGTAAAAGGAAGAGAGGAGAAGAGCAATATAAATGTTTTAGTTCTGCTGCCCAAAATCCAGGATACATGATTGGGAATGAGGAGATAACGTTTGTAAAGCCTCACCTAAGCATGTTTTGTAAAACCTACACATCTCTTAAGAAAATGTAAGATTTCTTGTTTCATTAAAGTCTTTTACTTTAATACTTGTGATTTATTAGTTGCATAGTATGGTGAGAATAGTGTCTTGGGACAGGTTATGTAAATTTATGTAAGAGGAATTACAAAAATCAAATATTACTTTAATTCTTAAAATCTGCCATTACTCTAGGAAACGTTTGCCTTTCTCTGTTGATGAAATGGCTGAAAAGTGCTGCACCCTAGTGGAAGATAAGAGATCTGCATGTCTGCAGCTACAGGTTTGTAACCAGGTTTCTGTCTGATTTTAAACTTTTTCTTCACTTATGCCTGTTTATGTGAGTGGAACCCTTGGTTATATGATAGCATTGGTTTTTATGCACATAGTTTTTATTTGTATACCAGCTCTAATCATTAAAGGTTTAGGCCACCACTCATTGACGTTCATTGCCATATTGTTTCAGCTGGACAACATTTTGGATGATGCATGCAACACAGATGATCCATCATTAGTACAAGTAAAGCAAAAATGTTGCAAAAAGACAGCCATGGATAACTCTGAATGCCTCACCAAGCTGCTCTTGCACAAAATTGCTAACGCAAAAGGGAATAACAAGCCTCGCAAGATATGCCCATCATTTTCATAATCATTTTTATTCATCATTTTCTGCTTATGTTGAACCAATGATTGGTACAAATTAAATGTGGTGATGTTTTTGTGTGGTTAACCTTTTCAGATGAGAAACAGTAGATTATATATCAATGCCACTTACATTAGTGAACTTGTTTTTGGTAGATGTCTCATTCACCTATTTAATGGGTCATTTGGTTCAGAGCTGCATGGACAGAACACAATTACTTTACTATAAATATTAAAGCATAAATTGCAAAATGTATTAAATAAAAATATTTCTTTACATATTTCTATTTTGTGTGTGTGTGTGTGTGTTTTTTTTTTTTTCTTTTTTTTTCTTTTTTTTTTAAAGAGTATTATTCATCATAGCACTTATACATGCATGTATTTATATTGGGAAACAACTATATATGGGTGTGATTAAGAGGCCACTTATAATTTCTGGCCAAATAATGTATGTTTTAAAAGATTTACTTAGTTGGGGAAAACAGATTAGGACACACAGAAAATTACCAAAATTAGTATTTACTTGCAGGTGGTGTAGTGGTTAGCACTATTGCCTTGCACCTCCAGGGTCCAGGTTCGATTCCCAGCCAGGCTCGAGTCCCGTCTCTGTGTGCATGGAGTTTGCATGTTCTCCCTGTGCTTGGTGGGTTTTCTCCGGGTACTCTGGTTTCCTCCCACAGTCCACAGATATGCAGGTTATGCTAATTGCAATTCCCAAATTGCCCATAGTGTGTGTGAATGGGTGTGTGTGTATATATGTGTGTGCCCTGTGATGGATTGGCACCCTGACTGTACCCTGCCTCGTGCCCTAACCCTCCTGGGATAGGCTCCAGGTCCCCACTATTTTTCAGTTTTGGTCTATAGTCTTGGCAAATAGTCTTCAGTTCTCCAAGGGTTTATGGGTCTCTCTGATGGCTCACTATAACTAACAAAGGAGAAAACGATGATCCTGACACTGTAAAGATATGAAAGCTTTTTTTATTGGAGTGTTTTTTTTTTTTTTTTTTTTTTTTTTTTTTTCCAACATAAATTGTGTAATATAATTAAACATTCAACCTACTTGGCCATTAATGTTCTTGGTTAAATTCATGACCTACCAGAAAAGAAGGGTTTTTCTTAATGCACATGCATTCACTGGCTAACCCCATCAACCAAACCCAAAGTCGCTTTTTTCATACTGTCATTGCAAAAAGGCTTGACTTAAGAAAGCATGTGGGCAGTCTGGTTTTAGTAGTTAAGTATTACACATTTTTTGTTGTCTGAGTGTACACTGAGGGAGTGTATTTTTATTTCTCAACTAAATAACCCACACAAATGAAACAAAACAGAATGCTCCAGTCCTTGTTGTTCATGATGTATATCACCAAACCGGTTTCTTTCTATCTAGATGTCACTGCAGGAATCCGTGTGGATTTCACTGTGTTTAAAGCTTCAGTCAGGGGTATTAGAATATACGACATAGCCCTTCAATTAATGTACTTAAAATTTTATAGTTTAATAAAGGGAGTAACATTTTAAATTAACAATTGCAATTCATAACTACAGTATATAATAGGAATCCAGTATGAAAACTAAATTTTAACCGGATAAACTAGATAAATTTCAAAATGTAGCTAATCATAACAAACAGTATATAGGACAAAGTTTAAGCTAATAAATGTAGTGTGAGTTATACATTTAACTAGTGAAATAGATGTGATATTTTCAAGAAATTAAAATGCCAAGATTACACAAGACCCTTTTAAAAAAATTTTTTTATTTTTTTTAAAGTACTGGGGGTAATGCTACTTAACATCTTGCCCCCAACCGCTCCAGGGAGAAAAAAAAAGTCACAATAGTTTCGTTGAAACGTCTTTTACTTTGAATATTATATGCATTTACTGTGGCATTTTTCTGGTAAGCTTATGCAATGTCACAACATTTATTGCCATCAAGAGTCGCATTATTTCCTCTCCAAGATCTTGCATTGATGATGTCGGGCTGCTTCACCAGTCTTTACCAGCACGTCCCAAAGATTCTCAATGGGGTTAAGTCTGTGGTGGCCAATCCATATGTGAAAATGATGACTCATGCTCCATGAATCACTCTTTCACACTTTGAGCCCAATGAGTCCCGGCATTGTCATCTTGGAATATGCCCGTGCCATCAAGAAAGAAAAATGCCTTGATCGAACAATCTGGTCATTCAGTATATTCAGGTCATCAGCTGACCTAATTTTTCGGGCGCCTTAATCTAGGCCTGACCGACAAAAGCCAGATCATAACACAGCTGTTTAGTCTAAATCCCTTGAGTTCTCTTTGCATTGTGCACATGGAAATGCTCTTTCACTATTAAACATAGCTGTGAGTTCTACTTTTCTTACAGTTTCATTACACTAAGCATTTAAGTGATCTCTGATCAAGATTATTCAGGATGCTTTTCAAAGATCCAGGATGGTTCACCACTATCCTTCCAGTTTTTAATGTTTTTCAGTTTCAGTTCTTGACCAAATTTTGGTAGTTTCTGCAATTCACTTAGATGTTTTCTTTGTCTGATACAGTAATTTGACTCTTCTGAAAAAGAGTTAGTGTAGTTTTTAGCACTGTGGCCTTGCAGTGCTTGTAAGATGTGTATGTATCAAACCAACTATGGACAATCTAGGAGGTCATGTCTAAACGATACTTCTACTCCTTTTGTGGAAAGGGTTAACTTTCAGTAGAAGGGCGTGGCCAAAACAAGCGGTCCCGCCTATTGTCAATGGCGTCACAAACAGGGAGCGCGAGCAAGATCCACGAGTGGAGTTGGAGGCCGTTGCCCGAGTCACATGAAAATGGCGACCGCCGGTCCCGCAGACCCGGGCTTCACTGCCCCCCCAGGTAACTCCATTTTTATTGAAGGTCTCATTATAACCGCGGAAATAGAGTTGTCTGTTATAGATACTATTAAAAAGATACCATTTTGTTATTTCTTGGTTTTAATTTCAAGAGCTACTTTATATAACATCCCTGCGTCTAGGATAACAGCTACTAGCTTCGATTGTTTGTGTTTGGAAGTACTGAGTGAAATGTTCACGCTAGACTAACCTAGCTTGGTTAGCTAGCTCTTTTATTTATTTATTACCAGACCTCGGTTACTATATAAACGCTTTAACAATACATGTTGAGTATGTCTGTTTTCGTTATGAAGCCAGGTATTTAGCTAGTGAAAAGGCGATGGAGCCATGTGTCTGTGAGATGAAGCAAGCTGTGCTCAGAGCAGACCCACAATTTAGCCAATCCATGAGGTCTAACGTTAGCTATTGTACATACACTGGAAAGCCGCATGGAAAATATGGTAGTTTGGTTTCTCGTCTTCATTTTTTCCCGCTTTTAACTCTAGCCAAGATGTGGGAGAAAGTTCAGCTGGTAGGCAGAACAGTTCTCAACGAGTACGACTGCTGGCTAGCTAGCTAATTGGTGCTTTAAGTAACATTAACATGGCTAGCTAAATAACGCTTGCTCACTTGGACATCTTTATCTACGACATTTTAACATTCGTCTCAAAGCAAACAAATTACGTAACGTTATAGCCCCCCCCCCCCCCCAATAGCCACTACGCAACCCTATTGTGTTTGCATTCTAGCTAGCTTTGTTGTGGCCTGTATTGTTGTAACGTTAGCTTTCCATTATGTCCCAGTGTTGTGTATCTCACTTCAACTATCGAGTCATATCCAGTTACTTTTTGTACTTGAGTCGTGTTTCGTATTCTTATTCATGCACGTTTGTTTGCATAGCTTCTGCCTTGGTCACTTTTGTTGTCTGTATTTTTAGCCCTCTGTCTCCACCTATAAATGCTGACTTGTTGTCTCTGATTTAGTACTGGATCTGCTTGCTTGGTTAGTGTATAATGTCATGCCCAAAGATTAGTGTTCTGCTTTGTTTATATTGTGTTTAAATTATCACAGCTTTACCATAAATGTTATGAAGTGTTCTGTTTTGATTGCCTTGATAAGACAAGCTGAGTAAAGATTAAAATTTTAGTACTTGGTGGTATTCCTTTGTTTTTCTAAAACAAATTTTAGTAGTAACTGATTAGACATTGGCCATGGGTAAAGATCTACATCTGTAATCTGGGATGTTTGCCAGTAAGATTGTCCAACATGCATCCATTGCTATCAAAATCTACAAACATCAAAAGTCTTCCTCTCTTGACCAAATGTGGCAAATGTCCCCTTGTACACAATCAAAATAACTTTTTGATCTCACCTTCAAGCCTTCTCGGTTATATAAAAAAAACATGAATAATTTTACCATGGCATTAAAAAAAAACTAACAAAATACCACATTCTGATTTGTCACATATTAATTCTTAAGAACCATGCAACACAACAGTTCTACAGTGAAAGGGAGGGAAGTGAAACAGCAGGAATACAGGGTGAAGGAGGTAAAGAAAGTACAGTTTAAGTCCTTGGGGTCAACAGTCCAGGGTAATGGAGAGGGTGGGAAAGAGGTAATGAAGTGATTGCATGCAGGTTTGAAGTGGGGAAAGTGTCTGGAGTTCTGTGTGATAGAAAAATACCAGCGAGAATCAATGGGAAGAACTACAAGACCGTGCTGAGACCGGCCATGCTGTATAGGTTTGAGTCAGAGCTGGTGGTAGCAGAGCTGAAGATGTTGAGGTTCTCTTTGGGATTGACATGGTTGGACAAGATTAGGAACGAGTACATCAGAGGGACAGTTCTGTCTAAATTTTGGGGGACCATGTTCAGACATGGGAAAGTGGGTGTATTGGTAGGAGAATCTTGGACATGGAACTGCCAGGCTGGAGGGAAAGAGATGATATATGAATGTAATAAATGAGGATATGAAGCTAGTGGGTACAAGTGTTGAGGATGCATTAGATAGGGAGAGGTGAAGAGAGATGATGAATCTAACACTGTAGGGAGTTTTAGATTTGTTTTTGTTTTTTTGTTAGTTTTTTTTTTCTTCTGTACTTCGTGAGCAGTTATGTGTTGCTATATAATTTTTCCCTGAACTTTGTCAATCTGGCCCTTGCTGAAGCTTTTTTTTCTCTCACTTGCTGATTGTCTACAATGACACAAATCATAAAGCAAAATATCAACAGTTCAGTGTCTTTCCCCCACAGACTTAAGGACTCCTTTCTGGAGGATGCTGGCCTCTCAGAGAAGTACATGCATGGTTGTGCTGTGCCAACATTTTGTTTTTGCCTGTCAAATAATAAATATTCAAAAATAAATAATCAAAAGTCACGTTTAAGTTATGAGACTATAATAGCTTGTTTATTGATAACATGTTAACATTTTTACTTATTTATTATTTATTTGTTTAACTTATCTTCGCAGGAGTTTCTCTTATAATGCAATCGTTTATCATCTCTTATTTTGGTGATAGTTATTGCAATGCACCACAGTAACTTGTTTTTGGTTCTACTATAATTATGGCCAGGTAATAAGTTACAAACATATATAAGCTCACTAAGTGGATGTTACTTTTGACAGATTGTATGCTGTTTTGATGTGTAGTCTGACGCATGATTACTCCTTTATACCACCATGTAATGATGGATTATGGATTACATCCAACCAGAGCAAAATGTGTGTAGGTTCATATATCATTCTGTATGATAAGTGTGTTTGTATTCTCTTGTCTGTTATCTCAAAGACAATTTATATCTCACAATGGATGCTGATTTTTATTTGGAAAATGAGAACATTGCAAGGTGTCTGCAGGGATGCAAAACGGGTTGAGTTAAATTACACGTTAATTAAACAAGTACGTTTCACAGGGGAGATGATTATAGTTTAGTGTCTGGCTGTAATAAATGTCTAAATCCCCTTTTTATTTTCGTACAGACTTCCAGGCTTATTCCCATAGGGCTGGTGTGTAGAGGTTTTTGTTCCAACTAGGGCTGTAGCTACCGAATATTTTAGTAATCGAGTATTACCAAAAATGTAATAATTTTTTTTTTATTGTTTGTTTATTTATTTTGAGGAAAACTCTACTTTTATTTTTTAAATGGATACAGCATTTTAAACTAAAAAAATAAACATTGTTATTATCCACAATACAAGGAATGGCTTAAAGTTGACTGAGATTAATTAAGTGCATTTCAGTGCCATACATTCTTATTATAAAGCCTTTTCTCAGATGCAAACACTAAAACACCGGAACAGAACGCTCCCTCAAATCAATACACAGCTAACTGTTTGCGTCTCCTTCCGCTTTGTGGGTGACGTAAGCGCTTCTTCTTTGTCTGTGTTTACTGGCGCCAAACAAATAATTGAGCAAAAACATGCCACTAGCCTTTAAGAATTTTTTGTAATCAGATTACTCAAGTTTCTCGAGAAATCGTTTCAGCTCTAGTTCCAACCATAAAAGAATGATTCTAACCATTTCACTTTTCATTGGCTGGAATAAAACCCTGAAGACACAGTGGCAATTTGTGCATAAGATTAGACGCCCTTAATTTACAAGCTCAAAAAGCTTTAAATTAGTTGTTCTTTGCAAAATAAAACCTTCTATAAATATGGGTGCTGCACAGTATATTGTCTGGAAACTATTTACTTTACTGGCACTTTTTTTAACGTATTGCAGTGAGCAAGTGAATCTACTAACCATTTTTTAAAAGTTCTGTTTTGATTTAACTGTCTCCGGTTACTTTGTAAGTTGCTGGTGAATATTTTTTTTTAACATGCTCAAATTTGTATGTGTGGGTAAATTTAGCACTTGAATTTTTTTTGTTTGCATGTCTCCTTTCCATGGTATCAGTATTGCCTGTTTTCTTATAGCACATGCATCAAATCTTTATATACTGATGAGTTTTCACAAGGACAGGTACTCAAGTCACAGTTCAGTACGTACCTCGTTTTTGAAGTCCCAGTTTGGTATGGTTCTGGTACAGTGTTTTTTTTTTTTTTTATTTATTTTTTTTTTATTAATGAGCATAGACTGATTAGCCACTGCCATTACGCCACTGTAAATTGAGTCACATTGTTTATCAAATATAAACCAGAAAACTGGTGAGAGGATCACAAACACCCAAGGCTCATCTCTCCGTGCATTAGCGGGAAAAGATTTCCAGTAGGGCTGCAACTAATGATTATTTTGATAATCGATTAGTTGGGTGATTATTTTTTCGATTAATCGGATAAAAACTAAATGCTTCTTTAATTTGATGTTTTGCTTATAAAAAACATAAATCAGGGTATTGTTTATGTATAAAAGTAAACTTTAAAAATAATAGTCACAAATGTACTGTTATTTGCATTCGCTGAAAACCACAACAATCGCTAAATGTAATATTCTACTGTTAATCGCACCGTGTAATTTAAGCTAATCTAAAGTAGCGCCACTTAACTAATCACTATTGCTCATGAGGTGATTGCGCAATGTGATGCTAGCGAGTAGCACGTGAACAGATCTAGCGCGACTGTCCCGAAGTTAGCAAACAGTTTAAACAAAAGCACTTAAACTATACAACTTTTACACGATGAAGAGAGAGTTTTTACTGACCCTGCTGATGTTTCGCCATCCGTAACACCAACATGTTTTCTTTTTAAGTGTTTGTGTATGACTGTGGTACTGCCATGCCATGAAAGCTCGGTCTTGCATAGCGTGCAGGTTACCGTCTTCTTAGAGGTGTTTATTGTAAATTGCTCCCATACCTTGGTGGACTTGGGGCGCACGCTTTTTCCTGCAGATGCTTCTGTAACCTCCATTGCGCGAGCGGCTGTGTATCTGTATGTATCTTTGTGTATTTGTGCATCTTGTGGTCGCGCTCCTCAGTGACGTGAGCAGCCCAACTAATCGATCACGGCATTCGTTGACAATGAATTTCATTATCGATAATTATCAATTTTATCGATTAGTTGTTGCAGCCCTAATTTCCAGATTGTTGATCTGGCCTCCAAATTCCCCAGTTCTCAATCCGATCAAGCATCAGAGGAAATGGGGCTGCTTGATTCTTGCTAAAATGTTAATCCAGTTTTTTCACAGTCACAATTCTGTCGCACGATTCTCATTTTTTAAAAAACATTTATTGCTGTCAAGTATTGAAAAAAAAAGGGCCGTCTACGAAGGACTTTCAACTCGTGTAACAGGATGGTCACTTTATTTTAGACCCCCTTAAATTAATAACTTTAGCCACTGAACATAAATGGAATGTTAATAATAATAATAAATAAAAATAACACCTTGGCTTTTTGGACAAACGGCCAACTACAGTATTTCATTGCAAGCATTAATTTTTTATAAAAATATATTTTGTCAGTTGAAGGTTAATGTCATGCAGTTTTTAGGAAGTTTGAAATACATATCAAACAGTATGGAATTAAAAAAATTTTTGGCTCAATATTAATATGCTTCTAGTATACTTCTCTGTAACTTTCGCTCTGCTTGAGTCTCTGTGAACAGCTACAATCGATGTCGGGTTTAATTAACTAATATGAAAAGTTATGATCCAGTTAGAACTGTACATGTCTCTCTTCACATAGTGGTATATATTAATTTTTTTTGTGTGCTGACCAAAATAATAACATAAATAAATACATGCAATGATAATGTATATACTAACTGTTAAATCCAAGTACAGAAGAAAACGTAATTGCGCATTGAGGGACACAGAGCATCTAAAGGAGCCAATTTGAAACATGTCGTCAGAATTTACTTGCGCTTACAGTTTCTGATTGGCTGTTGTACTGCCCTTGCTCTAGCCTCTGATTGGCTAGAATTGAGCAAGTGAGCCTTGTGCTATGGAGTGCACATTGTCACACAGCTCTATCATTTCACATCTTGAATCCTCATTTACGGCATTCCGATGTGTACTCAATCATTTGCTAAATTCTGGCCTGATTGGGGAATTAATAGTGTTTTGCTTTACACTGTGTGAATGTGACCGACATAGCAATCTGGTGTTTTCAAGTACATAAGTGAACACATGAATGGAGCGAGATCTGAATGCATGGAAATGCAAGCAAGTGAATCAGGAAGCAAGTAGGAATGAGATTTCATTTGCAGTAGGTATGGATCAAGATTTTTCCGATGCAGCCTTAAGTTGGACGCTAATATATACAGTGGAACCTCGGATTATGAGCATAATTCGTTCCGGAAGTGGGCTCGTATTCCAAAACACTCGTAAACCAAATTAAATTTTCCCATAGGAAATAATGGAAACTCAAATTATTCGTTCTACAGCCCAAAAAAATAAATACATAAAAATAATTAACACAAAATATAAAGTAAAAATAAAAAAATTAACCTGCACTTTACCTTTAACAAAAACGTAAAAATAAATCCCGACAGATAAGTGTTTCCGTTTGTGCATTCCATTAGTATGCGCTCACGTGAGTGTAACTAGCGATGTTCCTTGCTAATTTTTAATTAACACACACACAGCACGTGTGTGTATTCACCCAGCAGGGGAGACGATTACCTACAATTCCGCACCGCAAGAGAGAGAAAAACTGTTGACTCAGTTGTGATGACGTGACGCTCGGTGTCAAAACAAGAAGTGCATGCGTTATACATGATAATCGGTGCTCATAAACTAAGACAATGCTCGTTTTTCAAGTCAAAATTTATTACAAATCTTTGCTCGTCTTGCGGAACACTCGTAAACCGCGTTACTCGTAATCCGAGGTTCCACTGTAATTAATATCTTTAAATAAACTTGTTCAGCAGATTTTCCAAACTTCTATGATATGGAACTAGGTTCCACTCCATGGAAATGGTACGTCGCAATGTTTTGTCAATAAAGGCTGCCTTTAAAAAAAAACTGCTTCAACTAAATGACTGAGTCATCTTCTGTTATTATAAGCCTATGGTAAAAGGTATGCCAGGAGGCATGATGAATGCATCCAGAGTTCCTTAAATGCTTTCTTCACAAAACCCTTGCTATCAAATTAATCTGTCTTTTTCCTTCTCTTTAAAGGGTCCAGTCGAAAAACAGCTTCCCCAGAGGTGAGTGTTTGACAATAGGCTTTTTGTGATTAATTTTCCTTTGAACCGCAGTTGTCTATTTCAGGTCTTCTTTCTCTGTCTCTGCTTAGCATGGACACATCTTTCTCTCTAAGCTGACTTGATAACATATTCTTCCAGCTTCGTCAGATCTGACCTATGGTAGATTGGGATGTGGACTAGGTGTATTAAAATGTTAGAAAATTACTTTTTGACAAATGTGGATATGATCTTGAAATCAATGTGTATGACAGTTTTTAAGTAAGTGTGGTTTATAACTTCTAGAAATGTAGAGGGTAAGAGCTTACTTTACATAAATCACCAATTAGAGAGGATCAGCATTATAAAATTTTGCAGGGCGAGGGAAGTGTCCTCCCTGATGGACTCTACACATCTTATGTTTCCTATTCAGTTTCTTTCTCTCCTTTTTTTTTGTCTCACCATGTCCAGGGTCCTGGGTCATCTCAGAGTATGAAGAAGACCATTGGTCATCGAGGGATTGACCCCACTGGAGAGACCACTTACAAAAAGGTCAGTTGATATTCGTTGTCTAAACCAGGAAGAATGACATCTTGGATCAGTTTAGGTGACATAAAAAGAGCTGTTCATCAAATGCATGTCATAGAAAGTCATATCACTGTAGCTTATCGGCTTGGTGGGTTGAAGGTTAGTCTTGAAACCTTGACGTCTAGATATTGCTAAAGAGTCTGGTACTAGATGTGGACAAGAAATGCTTACAAAATGAAGGCTGTTTAACCTAATTTCACACCCTTTCTCCCACTAGACGACTTCCTCTGCCCTGAAAGGAGCCATTCAGCTCGGTATTACCCACACTGTGGGAAGCCTGAGCCAGAAGGCTGAGCGAGATGTCCTTATGCAGGACTTCTATGTGGTAGAAAGCATCTTCTTCCCTAGGTATGTACCTTCTGTTCTTCATGATGATTTTGTGAGTGGAAATGTTTGTCTTGTTTCTGGTTACCAGAATTTACGTAAAATTCATGCCCTTAGAGACAGGTTTCTGTAAAATGTATTTTTTTTGTTTCACAACGTTAACAAAAGGCAGTGCAGCTCAGCAGACCAGACTATCTCATTCTTCTTCGACCCCCAAAATAAAACACACCCAACAACGGAAGCAATGTGGAACGTGAAGGACAAAATGAGTGCAGGAAGTGAGGAAGAAATCTTCAGTAAAAAGGAAAGGATAGCTCAGCAGTATGACGCCCTTTTTTTTTTTTTTTTTTTTTTTTTGAATGTAAATTCAGAGCGCCGGCGCTGAGAGGCCGCGTTGTGATTAAGAAGAAGAGAGGCTGCTTTTCTTTGTTCCGCCCCCGGGGGATGTTTACCGGCAGAGACGCGGCGGATCAGATATGAAAGGCATTCGGGTCACGACTGATGTGAGCGAAAGTGAAATCATACCTAAGGCGTTCTGCGCGGTGCCGAGTCCAGGGCTAGCTGACACTGCCTGCTCTGTGTGTCCACCACCGCCCCTCACCCCCAACACACACACACACACACGCAACATACACAACACGATTCCACACAAACACACTGCCAGGACTGAACATCTTTCCAGAGATGAATAAAATATTTTCTGATGAATTAAAAAACAATAAAAAATAAATAAGTAAAAAGGTTACATGAACGAGTGCTTCGTTTGTTTCAGTTCACGCGAAGGCGTCAAACATTGTCACGTCCCATTACAGTAATACTGACACCTCACTTCCTTGAAACCTGTGGATTTTTCTTCTGTATTTTTTAAGTTTCCTGTTTATCTTTTCTTTTATTCAGCTCGGAATGTCTGAGAGCTTTCGATAATTTTCAATTAAAAAAATTAAGAATAATAATAATAATAATAATAATAAGATCTGATTTCTCTAGAAAACGCAATCAGGAATCTTTGGAATGCTTGTTATTTTTTTTCACGAATTGTTAATGAAAATGTAAAAAATCTGATTGAGAACAAATGAATTTACATTTGCGTGTGTGTATTTTTGTCAATACAATTAAACGTTTCATCTCAATGTCAAAAAATTATTAATTCTTCATTTCAAATTAATGAAAATAACAATAATAATCGTATTAATAACCATATTTTTATTAGTATTATAATTATATAATTAAATTAGTTTTTTTCTTACAATTACTCTCATATTTCATACAATTTCTTTTTCATTGAATCCCATTATTGATTTCTCAGTCAACTGTTTTATTCTTTTAAAAAATAAACAATTAATGCAAAAATAAATCAAATAAAAAATATAATAATAATAATAATAATAATAATAATAAAATACATGAAGATTGGTTTGTGGGTTGTTCTTAAAAAAAAAAAAAAATCATTTGACCCGTATGTCATCCTACGAGTTCCGAGTTCCGAGCCCCGCTATGTTATCCTGCGCTCTTCGCGTGATTATTCCTCCTTGGCACGTTCGATCGGCTGTAATTATTTCACTCGCTTAACAAAATAATCCGCCTCTAAACGTCGATGTGCAGTGCCGAGCTCCTGCACCGTGTGAGGGATGCATAGCAAATGAAAAAAGAATAAATAAATTTATTTAAAAAAAAAAAGACAGAGAGTGATAAAGAGAGACAGAAAGAGAGAGAGAGAGAGAGAGAGAGAGAAAGGGTGTGTAGGAGTGTAGTGAGACAGTGGTGTGAGCAGTTTCTGAGCAGGAGCGTCCGCGTCGTCCCTGCCGCCGCTGTTTTATAAACATGTAAATGAAACGCATTGGCTCTGACAGTCAGCTGTGTGGGAGTGCGGCAGACCTCCGCCCTCCGTCCCGGATGGAGAGATGTGAGAATGAGTGCAGAGGTGATGGGAAAAGAGAAAGCACCTTTAAAGAGGATAATAGAGACTGTTTAGGATGGGGACGGGAATGGATGGGATGTGCTATTGTTCAGGCTGGAAGAAAGAATTGCTCAAAAAATAGGGAAAAAAAAACCAAAAGAAAAAAAAAAAAACAGAACCCCGCCTTCAATCTCGATTTCCATTTACTTTAGGACTCCGACACTGGAGACGCTGCCACTTTGGGGTTTTTTTGGTTTAGTTTTCTCCTCCCCTTATAAAACGATAGAATCTAGAATCGATACATCTTAGCAGGAGTGTGTTCTGTTCATTGACTGATAATGAATAGGGCTTTGTGTTACAGGAAACGGACCGGGACGTGCTCAAGTCCACGGAGGGAAGTTGAGCGCACGGACCGTTCCGTCGCAGCGTATGCTATTCTGCGTTCCCCCCGTTTCCGTCGCATTACCAGGGTTTCCCTGATGCGCGCAATTGAAATCGCGTCCAATCTCATAACTTGTAATATCCACACGCGGTTCCAAAGTGGATTTGCGCTGTCACTGTGCGTTTAGGTTATTTGTCTGGAGGAGACGCTTGAAATCTGCGAAAGCGACGAAGGCGGCGTTTCGAATGCCGTTCCAGGACGGAGATAGAAATGTCTAAACACGTGCATGCGTATACAAAGCAAAGCAAATGAATGCTCACAGCTGGCTTGGAACAGCTGGAGAGAGAGAGAGAGAGAAAGAGAGAGAGAGAGATGTATGGCAGCTGTGATCTGACACCACAGTCCTGACTCTGACCCGATACTCTCAGCAGAGACGGTCTTCCTCATCAGACTGGACACTTCCTCACCAGCAGGCTACAAAACGTACAAATCAAGCTTGTTACTGTCCAGGAAATCAGATTTCCCATCCACTGTCCATCCCTGGGAATGTTGTGCAAAGCAAGAAAACTTGAAATCATCTCAACAAGCCTTTAAAACTGGGACAAATTTCAGATCTAACGATATGAGGACGTGCTTATAAAACAACGCTGTATCCCGGTCCGTCCCTTCAGCAGTGCCCAAATACACAGCCGTCGAAATGCACAAACCGTTTCCGCTCATGTTTTCGTGTACCACTGTGTCCAGTTCTGGGCTCGCATACACACACACACACACACACACACACACACACACATCTGCCAGCACTCTACCCTGCATGATAAAAAAAAAATTGTTGGATTAGATTAACTCTTGATGTTTATTTGTGTCCAGCTGGAGTTGGCCTCGTAAACCTGTTTGTGTTAATTCAGGGCTGGGAATTTTTTTCTTCTTTTCACTCTGATGACTTCCATCAGACCAAAGTGGAGATGTTTCTACGTTCCGGTGAAGCAAAGAAATTCCCAACGGAGGCCGTCGTTTCAACACACACACTTAACAAGCATCTTGTGAAAAAGCTACACTAACGTATCACGTCTCATAAGCCGTAACATAGCTTTAAAGCATGAAAGCTCAATAGGGAGTCGTGTGTTTGTGTGTGTGTGTGTGCGTGTGTTGTCTTTTGCTTTAACATGAGGCTGCATGGATGATTTAACTGTCACGCCTTCATTTTTACGCCAAAATGACACTGTGTGTGTGTGTGTGTGTGTATCGTGCATCTTCTTCAAGCAAAGGACAGTCAATGATATAAACCTGGATCTTCTCTACAGTTGCTTGCATCTGTCCAAAGCGTTGAAAGAAATAAAAGAAAACTTGTTTCGAGTGTATTATAGCATGTGTTAAACATTATGGAAAGAGTGATATCAGCGAAAGCACGCGCATGGACTTTTGTTTCTGCTCAGGGCATCCTTACGGATCTCAGACGCCTTCGACACAACACAAGCCTCCGATGCAAGCGTTTAAAAACACTAATGTGTAGCTCTCTATTCTAAGGTGCTGGAATAATAATCCCAAAACGCAATAACTACAATATCCAGGAATGCCATGGGAATTTTGTCCGTGTCATGTCTCCCTAGTGTGTGTGTGTGTGTGTGTGTGTGTGTGTGTGTGTATTTGCATAAGTGCACAGTTTAAGCAGTTTAGATATAAAAAATAAAAAAGAGATGCACAGAACCTCTCTCTCTCTCTCTCTCTCTCTCTGTCTCACACACAAACACACTCTCTCTCTCTCACACACACGCATGCACGCACCAAAACACTCTTCAACACTCAGCAAATGAGTGTATCTCTGTCTAAACACCTTAACACACACATATGCATATGCACACATGCACGTGCTAAATTGAAACTGCAAAAAAAAAAAAATGCTTTGCACTTTTTGAAATCCTGCAAATGTCAAACGTCCCAGAACGATCCGTGCGGCTGTGTGTTTGCGTGTGTACGCACGCGTGTGTCCGTTTTCCGCGCAAACCAATCCGGCCGGTGTGTGTGTGTGAGAGAGAGAGACAGACAGAGAGAGAGCTCCAGCCATTTCGCCCGCGCACGCACTACACTACAAAAGGGCACTAACACTATACCCTACCCTCCAAACACATGCACTAACACTGACACCGGAGTGCACCAACGGAGCAAAGATCATGAAGTCATCTAACACACACACAAGACAAGTAAATTGCGTAATATATTTGTTTATGGATCCTGAGGTAAATGATAATACTACTACTACTAATAATAATAATAATAAATGCAAAGTGCACTATGAATAGGCCTGTACAGGATGCAAAAGTGTGCACGGAGTGTTAGGGGTGTTTGTGGATCAAACACGCGTTTGATCTCGAGTGCGTTGTGACTGAAACCAGGAGCGCGCGCGTAAGGCGTAAGGCGAATAACGGTGCTTTTTTAGTCTAAAGGGAAATAAAGCGAGAGACGTGAAGAGTGCCAAAGTTTCCTCCTGAACTGAGTACACTCCCACAAACACGCATCAACCTCACACACTGACACACCAACAAAACGAAACGCGCGTGCACTTCTCAGAAACAAACTGATACAAATAGAAACATTGTGGGGAAATTCGAAACAAATCGATACATTGTACAATTAATAACAATAACAATAACAACAACGCACTCATTCTCTCCCGGGCCTCTTTCTTTCTCTTTCTTTCTCTCTTCTTGTACACAACCCTGATTCATTTCACACTCAACTTGCCCAGCTTTTTTTTTTTTTCTCTTACCGTTTTTCCTCCTCGGGTTGGCTTGCTTCCGTCGCTTGCACCGGGGGCCATCCGCCATGATCTGCTGCTCCTGCTGCTGCCTCATCGACGGGCGTGTATGTGTGTGTGTGAGGGAGAGTGCGTGTGCGTGTGTGAGAGTGTGTGTGTGTGTGGATCAGACAGCGGATCGCATGGACGCGACTCTCCTTCCTTCCCTTCAATGCGCACGGGCGGCAGGCAGGCTGGTGGATCTAAAGCGAGCAAACACACACACAGAGAAACAGTGCGTGTGTGTGTGAGTGAGAGTGTGTGCTGGCGTTTTTTTATGTATATGTATATATTTAAAAAAAAATGCACGGACGTTTTATTATGCGTCGGATTAAAATGGGGGTGAAAAAAAGAAAGAAACGTGGACCGGGACGTTGGAGAGAGAGAGAGAGAGAGAGAGAGAGACGTGGGAAACAGCAACAACAACAATGTAAGTCCCGGTGTGAAAGAAAAAAGAGTTATAACAGAAAGAGACGCTTAACCATAATGACTTGTTTGTCTCCAAAAAGCGGCTGTGTTTCAAATATCCTCACTAACTGTTGCACTTTATCCTGTAGGGGGGTCAAAGGAGAGCGCGTTCCCACATGCAGCACAACCACAGATCATTAGGATAAAAAAATAATAGGCGCTTTTCCTAAACACGGAATGGAATTATTATGAATTTAAAAAAGAAAGAGAAAAAAGCATTTCATATAAGAAGCAAAATAAAAATAAGTATATAGTTTGGGGATGATCTTGAATTTATTTTAATTGCATGCAAATATTTAAAATTAAATCTTTTTTAAAAGTATTTCATAGTGTCACAAGGTTTATTAATCGAAATTGCGCAGTTCTAGATTGTGCGCAAATTCATTTAACAAGTGCGTTATTTGCAAAATGTATTATTATTATTATTATTATTATTATCACTATAATAATAAAACAATATTGTTATTTGTGCGCATCTGTTCAACTCTTAGGTTTGTATGCTTTCAGTGAATGATGTAAATATGTAAAACATCATTTTGTCTTGGATTAATCAGGAATTATTGTCTATCAGTCTATCAGTTTGTTTGCACTCGAGTTTCAAATATATTATACATACATATACAAGATGAAAAGAAAAAGAGATGACACTATGGTCAAAACTAGCCACGCATGGCATGAGAAAACAAGACACCAGGAGTGTGTCACTGGTGTAATATGCGCCTGTTGTTTAATGATTATTTTTAATAACAATCCCTCAATAAAATAAGTGCTACCCAGGAAATTATTCAAATATTCAATCCAACCAAACAAATTGTAACACTTCGCTACTTAATGAATAATAAGCATTGATTTAAATTGTTACTTTTCTGTTAAATAAAACGTAACATTCCCACATGAAAGGGGAATACATATATGTTTACAAAAATAAACAAACAAAAAAAAACATAACAAATATAGATATAAATCAGAGTGATATAAATATAAGATTTTCCTAAAGAAGGTGTTCAGTTTTGTTTTTTGTTTTTTTTTACCTGTGCAGGTGAGTTTAAAGGTAAAGTGTCCCGAAGAAATAATAATAATAAAAAAAGAAATTAGACGCGATAAAATTATTTTAAAAAAATATTGTAACAGAAAGTGATTAAAACCAAACAAACGCGCAGTACTGAAGTAAGTAAGTAAGAAAGGATGGATAGAGAGATGTATAAGAAGTGTCACCTACCTTCCGCGTCTTAAGGTTTGTATGGTGTCCGTGCCGGTTTGTGGAATCGAAGCGGATCCTTAAGCGAACCGATAGCAACGGGGGAAAAAAGAGGGGGGAGTAAAGAAAAAAAGTGCTCGGGAAGGAAGGACCGTTATTCCTGGCGCTCAGGTTTGGGACTGATCCCTTTCAGCCACTCCAGGAAAGCAACCTGCGCACGGACTGACGCGTTCCGCCTCTTCTAATGCCATTTCTCTCTCTCTCTCTCTCTCTCTCTCGCTCTCTCTCTCTCTCTCTCTCTTGTCTTTTCTGCACTACTACAGCGGAGAGAGGGGGAGAGAGGCTGAAAGAGGCTGAGACACACGCCACACGCCACCTATCTTCACACGGAGGGATAATGGAGGAGTGCGCATCTATCTCATGGGAAGCGTCACAAGTTTGGTGCTTTTTTATTTCCCCCTCTTTTCCCTTGTTCTTTTTTTTAGTCACATTTCTCGAACGTGACTTAGTGTTAAATCGGAACTTTTATAATGGCTTATAATGGCTCATGACTTGTTTGGTTTCTTAATCTTGATTTTTTTTTTATGATCAGGATTAAACGACTAGTTGGATGTTGTTTTTGGTCTTGGTCGGGTGAGTAAATTTGGCCACGTCCCAAATTGCACTTAAAGTTTACTGAAGATTAGATTTTTTTGTTCCCCCCCACTGCCTGGGTTTAAAGCTGTTTAGTAGGGTAGATTAGGATGCGGTTTGGGACGGAGCCTGTTAGTCTTGTGCTGCCTTCATGCGCGACAGGATTTGTGGTTAATCTGCGTTTCCGACTTGCGCGTCGCAATAAAAAAAGTAACAATTTATTATTATTATTATTATTATTATTATTATTATTTAAATAGACCTAAATAATAATTAAATGTGATCTTTAAGTTTTTTCTTTGTCCTAAAGCGTGATTTGCGCCATGACACAGGAATGCAGTGGATTGTGGTAGGTCATTCTTTATTATAGCTATAACAATAATATGAATAGTAGTAATAATTATAACATTTTTATGAACAGGACTTCTCGACTTTTTTCTAGCTTAGTTTTCCTTCTTTAACTGTTAAAAGAAGTACAAAGTTTTATTTTTTAACACTGCGTCTAATCCAGAAATAACTACAACTTTAGACGTGCACTTAGAGTTTATTTTTCTTCAAACTGAATGAGCTTTTTTTTTTTTTCATCACGCGCAGGTACATTCCAGGTGTGACAGATGTAATTACTTTTTACATTTTATTGCACTTTATATTTGCAGTTCTCTTCAGTCATATCCTCTAAAAAGAACCTTTCATGCATAGATTTTATTAGTGCTTACTTAAATGTTTCTTTTATTTATAATGTACTTAAGTAAAAAAAAAAAAAAAAAAGTGCCCTGTCCTCCTGTGCGCGTGAGCCAGGGGCGTGGAGAGGGGGTAAAAGGAGGAGGAGAGGGAGTAGGAGGATGTGGTGATGGTGATGGTTGGATGGAGTGGAAGGGGAGGGGGGGTAAAAAGGGGTAAGGGTGTGTGTGTGGAGGGAGGGGGCCGTTGCCCCACCTTGAGAGGGACGTGATTGGCTATACCTACCGATCCGGTTTATGGATAATTAAATCATCAATCAGGGCGGCGGGAGCGCGCAATCGGGTCCGCGCTTCCTTTCGAAGCCAATCAGAGCGGAGCCGAGCGCGCGCGCACGGCACGGTACAGCACGTGGAGTTAAGGAAGAGCGACACTGCGCGTGAGGAGGCATGTGACCTGGGTGTGTATTAGTTTATTATTATTATTATTATTATTATTATTAGTGTTTTGTTTATTAAGGCTACTAACTAACATCAGGTGTGTAAGGCCTACTTATGAAGCTTGCAGAGTTTGGAGCGGAATTGCATGATGCGTGTTTAACAACAATACTGTGCTTTCTTTTTTCTTTTCAGTAATCTACCAGTTAATCTGTCTCATGCTCCGTGTGTGTGTGTGTGTGTGTGAGAGAGAGAGCGAGAGAGAGAGCGCGCGAGAGAGAGTGCGCGCTCAGAGTCCAAGCGGCCAGCTCGTGCTGCAACCTCCGGGTTAATGCATCCGTTAATGTCACTGCGAAAACAGGACGCCCCCTCATCTGTGTGTGTGTGTGTGTGTGTTTGCGCGCGCGCGTGTGTGTGTGCATGCTTTCATAACGCGTTTAGACGTAAGGTGCAATTCATGCACTCATGCATTCATGTGCTTGCACTGTATGTAAAGTAATGCAAAAAAGGAAAAAGAGGCTAATGATAGAAATGTAGCTAATTATTCAAAAATATTTCTACAAATTCAAATGATCAAGACATCAAAAGACATCAAATGATGTGAAGGCCTATATATATAGTGTGTGTGTGTGTGTGTGTGTGTATATATATATATATATATATATATATAAGTACTTTTAAGAGCATATGCAATAAATGTTCCTTAATTAAACAAAGAAATATAAGTATAAGTTATATAAAATAAAAGCATAATTTAATCCCTTTTACGTTAGATGATATTATTATACAGAATGCTTTAATCATGCTTTAGCCATGCCTAAGCGATGAGTGTTCCATAAATACCTATGATAAATACCTATACTTATAGAATATATATTTTATGAGCATCACAGTGAGGAGATGAATTCTAATCTTTATTTATGAATGAATAAAATGATGAAATTATTTTGTTGTCATTTTTAACTGCAGTAAAAACAACTCTAAAATAGCAAAATAAAAGTGACATATGACGTAACCTCTCAAAATTTAAGCTGAGATATTCGGCACATCTTTTACCTGGAAACCTTTCAAAATAATCGCAGACGTGTAACCGGACCTCAATGACCGCTGATTAAAGGTACGCTATGAAATTCCGCTCATAATGTACGAGGAGTTTCTTCTTGATGGAAAAGGAATGCACTACTTTTAAGAGTAAATTAAACAAGGAAAAATAAGTGTAAGTTATATAAAATAAAAGCACAATTTAATCCCAGTTCTGTTAGATTATATTATACAGAAGCTTTAGTCATGCTTTAGCCGTGCCTAAGGGCCGAGGGTTCCATAAATACTCTCACAAGACATAACGACTTGAAGATAAAAAAAAATTAAAAACACAAGTGCGTGTGTGAGGCTCATGAACAAGAAAAAGCAAAAGGAGCAGCAAAGAGTACGGCGATGAGCCGGCATGTTTGTGCGGAGTGTTTTATAAGACAAAGGTTGAACCATGTGTGTGTGTGTGTGTATGTGTGTGTGTGTGTTTGGCTCCAGGAGCTGAGAGCGATGAGAAAGTTCCAGAAAATCTCACATCTGCAGCAGGGATGGAGCCGAGCACACAGGTGGTAGGGAGAGAGAGAGAGAGAGAGTTATTTCCTGTCTATGAGAACATCCTTTGAGTGTTTTCTCTCCTCTTTCTGTCACACACCCCCATGGAACACACCCTCTCTCTGACACACACATACACACACACAGACATATACACACATTCTTCATAGTCTGACTCATGTGAACTCCTCCTTCCAGGTGTTTACGAGTCACTCAGCCACATTACTGATTATTATTATCAGACATTTTTAGCTAAAATGCTGGAGTCACATGTGAGTCGATATGTTTCTTAGTGAGGTATGAAGATAAACCTAATGCATGACATGAAAACATGTCTTTTAGACTGACACAGAACGTCAGTATAGCTTGAATTACACATGAACTACTTCCACCACACAATATTCTTGTAGCATGATGTAAAATAATAAAGAGTTTATTATTATTATTATTATTATTTTACAATAAATCTGAAAAAAGAAATTTAAATAAGTTCAATAAAAAAAAATATAAAAAATAATAATAATTATAAAAGATTATCCCCAATTTTTTTTATTCATTTAAACATTCAAAACTGATAAGAGAGAAAGTTAAATATATGTAGTCTATCTATGCCTGGTAGCATTTAAAAAAATTATAATAATAAATAAATATATATATATATATATATATATATATATATAAGAAATAAAGAAAGGACCAAAACATTTTTATGGTAGGCTATATAAAAAGGCAAGTCCTGCTGAAAGAAAAGTAGAAAAACATCAGAATTGATGCCAAAAAGAATAAAGTAAATTATGTTTATAAATTACTAACGGAATAAATAAAGGGTAAAGGGTATATCAAGAAATCCTCCCCAAAGACATGTTTGATGTTAATTTACAAAGAGATAGATAGATAGATAGATAGATAGATAGATTAAAGAAAAAAATCCTAAAGATTGGTTTTCAGGCTAAAAAATAATCCCAAAAATTCCAAAATATTTTCATGTTTCAAAAACCATTTTATTGATTTTATTCAAAAAAAGATAAATCAATATTAAAAAGAAAAAAGTCTAATAAAATAGAAAATGGACACAATTTACATATTATAAATTTACACATTTAAACACATACTGTATGTAAGCAAGGAAAATTTCTGAAAAAAAAATTATAGGAAGAACTTGAAGAAAAAATGCTTTTTAGAAAAAAATTTGTAAAGCAGAAACAAAAAAAAAGAGAATATACTTATTTGTTTAATATACTGTATATACTTATTTTACATACAAATTAGTTACAAATATTTATTTATTTATGTATTAGAGTATATAGATTTTTTTTTTTAAATGTTTGTATATGACTATAAAAAAAAAGGAAAAAGTGTTTCCCTAAACCATGTTTAATCTTGTGTAAAACATAAAAAAAAAAAATCTGTATGTAAATATGCAAATGTGACGTCAAGCATCACGGGACCATCACGCCCTCGCCGTGTTGTACTAAGAATTAAAAATGCAGCTCGTAAAAGCATTAAGGAACAATCCCACGTGATCAGCTCGACTCGACCCTTTCAGGTTTGATTCTTTTTTTCTTTTTTTTTGTCGTCCTCAGTCTGTTTCCTCTCAGCGTGGGCAGCTAATGTGAGGTATCATTACATAGCGCCTGGTCCAGAACAGCACGAGGACTATAAGTGCCGATTCCATTTGCATAATTATCACCTGTGCGTGCGCATTTACATCGCCGCTTACAAGCCAAAAAAAAAAAACCACCAGGCCCTCGTTCACATCTCGGAGACGTGCGCCGTTGTGTGTCGCGTGTAGTAAGGCCTGATCCGTTAAAGCATCACTGATGTCATGAATGACACGCTGGATCGTTTTAATGAGGAGATCCATGAGGAGGTTTCTGTGTATGTGTGTGTGTGTGCGTGTGTGTGTGTTCTGAGGCTCAGCACGGAATGTGCTATTCTCACCACAACCAAGTCTGTCATGTTTAGCTTGCCAGGATTTGTGCGCGCACCCACACACACATACACAAACACACAACAAATGGAAAGGAAAGACGCGACGGACGATTAGAGAACGCGGCTCACGTCTGATCTCAAAGAGTGTGTGAGCTCTGTAAAGGCTCTCTCAAACGTTTTACGTTGGACACACTCGGATTCTGCCGCGCCCAAGGAATCTAAACCACGTCAGACTTTGCTTGGGAGTGTGCAGTTAATGCATTCGGCACACACACACACACACAAACACGTATAAATGTAGCCATTTTATCAGGTCAGTAATGTCAGGAGGAAGGACCTGCTTGTTATTGAAAGGAAACAACTTCTAATATGTGCTCTCTCTCTCTCTCTCTCTCTCTCTCTCTGTTTAAAGTGGACAAATCCTCTGAGATGCAAAAGCACCACATCCAAAAGTTTATTTTTTTATGTTTTATTTTTTGGTTGATCATGTGTTTGTGTTTTATATATTTTAATGTTCCAGATTTTTGAAGCAAATTCATACAAATAGCAACACAAAACCCAATTAATTCTGACTGAATCTCTCTCTCTCTCTGTTATTATCTTTACATATCTCTCTTTCTCTTTGTGTCTTCACATTTAGATGACTTTTTTTCAGATTTTGAAATTAATTTTGATGAATAATTAGTCAAGCACTGGAATATTTGTTGTCCTTCTAAACTTCACACACACACACACACACACATGCGCGCACAGAAATGAATGAAAAGTAATAAATTAATTGAATTACTTTTTTAATAAAAGACCTTTTTGTTTTTGTTTTATAATCCCACGAATAACTGAAAGGTGCAGAATTATTTCCATTTTTTTTTTCCATATAAAGATGTTTGCAGGGAAAAATAATACATTTGTTGAGGAAAAATGCTGGAAGTTGTCATGGTACAAACATGATGTTTTTTATGTAAGTTGCAATAAAAACACAAATTGCTCCATGTGTCTTGTTTGTTTAATCTGACTTTTTATTTGTGTCACTGATTATTCATTCTTTGATTTGTTTATATATTTATAAGAATGTTATAATTTTTATTATTATTATTATTATTATTATTTAGCTCTTTTTGTCTTTCTTTCTTTCTTTTTTTGATTTCGAGGGCTTCTAGGCACACTGGCCTCCCAGGAACTCCTTTAATGGCCCAAGTGTACAGATGGCTTGGAGGTCAGGACTGTACATGAGATGTGGCAATAACTCCCAGCCAGGTTCCAGTAATGTGCAAGTGGTGTTAGTGAATGATTGTGTGTACAGTTCCTACAGACAGTTCCGCAAGTTGCCGACAAGATATATGTTGATTTTCAAGGATCAGGTTGCTAAATGTTCACAGGAAGGTCTGCAGTAGGCTCCGAGTCACCTCGGCCGAGATCGTCAATCACGGATGTATGGACTTCTTTACAATATTTGCACATTCAAATGGTTTTCTGCGGCTACGAATCTCATCACCTTACTGTGCTGATAAAATCAAAAAGCATAAAAAATGTATCCACAATAAATACTTTAATTCATTTCCCTTTTTTTTTTTTTTTTTGTTCATGCTGCTTCTCACACACTTGTGCACACAGGACGTCTTCTGTAGTGACAGTTTGTACAATGTGCTAGCGTTCTATTTTTTTCACCATCACTGGAATCACGTCTTCTGGATGTTTCTATTTTAAGACGACAGGCGGATCCGGTTCATAGTATCAACCGCTAAAACACTGCTGATTTCTCCAGCTCTGTAACCGCGGCATTACAAATGAAATAAACACTAATACAAGTACACTGACGTCTAATGAACCAGCTCTCAGAGTTTCAGGCAGTAAAAAAAAGCAGAACAGGATGCAGCACGAACAGGAACGTTGGCTGAAGTTGTGATATAGTTGTAATTAGACCTGATTTAAAAAAATTTGAATGACTTATATAATAATAAGGAAATGATGCTGGGGCAACATTGAGCACCAAAGACCTACCTCAAAACAACAGAATATCATGCTTTATTTATACCATTCATGCTGCTACTTTAATGAATTCATAATCACAATTGTTTAGCATTCATCCATTCATCCATTTATTTTCTATATTGTTTATACTGTTCAGGGTCACGGTAAGCCTGGAGACTATCAAAGAAGACTTCAGGCACGAGGCAGGGTACACCCTGGAAAGGGTGACAATCCATTTTAGGGCACTCATGCATACATAGTCATTTACATACTAAGGGTAATTTGGGTTATGCCAGTTAAACCTAATGTGCATGTTTTTGGACTGTGGAAGGAAATACCTGGAGGAGAACATTGGCTCCAAGCATGAGGAGAACATGCAAACTCCACACACACACACACACACACACACACACACACACTCTAGGCCAGAGGTAGGGACTCAAACCCTTAACCTGGAGGGGTGAGGCCACAGTGCTAACCACAAAACCACAGTGGCGCCTTTTTTGCGTTGGATGGTCTTCTCATCAAGGCATTGCTATGATGTATTACAACGATGAGATAAAAATCTCAATGGTTTTGAAGGCCCTGTGAAGGATTGGCACCGTGTCCAGGGTGTACCCCACCCTGTGCCCAAAGTCTCATAGGATAGACTCCAGGCCTCTGTGACACTGTAACAGGATAATGGTAAAGAAGATAAAGATAAATTGCTTCTAAGGTGTTTTTTTTTTTTGCCAGCTACATTACATTGCGGTAGTTTGTTTAACCTCAGCCCAATGCCATGTAGTCAACGTTAGTCCAGTGTCATTTTATTGAAGTTGTTCTACTCACTTGCTCAATCAATCAATCAATCATCATCTCGCTTTATCCTGTATTCAGGGCCGTGGGGGTCCTGGAGCCTATCCCAGGAGACTTAGGACATGAGGCGGGGTACACCCTGGACTGGGTGCCAATCCATACACACACTCATCAACACACTACAGGCAATTTGGGGACGTCAATTAGCCTAATCTGCATGTCTTTGGACTGTGGGAGGAAACCGGAGTACATGAAGGAAACCCACCAAGCACGGAGAGAACATGCATGCAGAAGCGAGAATTGAACCTGACTGGGAATCGAACCCAGACCCTGAAGGTGCAAGACGACAGTGCTAACCACTACTAAAGTCGTTCTAACTTACCCCATAACCAATAGCGTGCCAATGTCTCTAACGTTGCCTAATTATCGTTGCTGCAAAGTTCTAACAACCCAAAGTTCCTGCTCGGGAGTTCATGTTACCACTCTGAAGTCATCATTGTCTTTTATTCCTCTTACCCAAGATCAATTAAAATGATTTTATTATTACGAGACTGGCATGTGGAGTGAACTTTTTGTCCGTTTACGGTTACAACTAACCTTGTGGAACGTTGGTGAAACAGCAGCTTGTCAATTTTCTTTAAAAAAAAAAGCAACAAAAATGTTGATGTTACTTGTCCTGAATTTCATCAACATCTCCGCAGAAAACGTCATAATATCAACAATAATATTTATTATTATAATTGGCATTATTAAATGCGTTAATAGTCCGTTTGACATACAAATCCCTGTGTACGGTGTATAAATAGAAATGATGGCACGTTAGAATGAGAGCATTAATGTTACTAATCAGATTCAGATCCCAATCCTGGTTCAGACAGCAATTTGGAATAAAATATACGAAATCAAGAGCAGCAACATCTGTTTTGTAGTTTGACAAGAAAAAAGAGAGAGAGAGAGATAGAGAGAGAGCAAGATACATAATTTCGGATTAAACGTAGAACAACAACCTCCGTCATCACGTCAGCATCCCTCCCTACCTCTCTCTCTCTCTCTCTCTCTCTCTCTCTCCCTCTCTCTCTCTCTTCATGTGGCTGGTTCTTAAACAGTCCGAATTGAAGCGAGCTGATTCCTCCTTTGATCGCGATACTTGTTGTAAGAGAGAAGGGGCTTGAAGAGAGCGTTTGGCTACAATTGACTGCTACAATTAAGGGATGATCAGAGGCCTGGCAAACTGCACTTAGCGCTGCATCAACATGTCAGTGTTCTTTAAAAAAAGAGAGAGAGAGAGAGATGGAGAAAGAGAGATAGAGATATGCAGCAGTTGATTTTTTTTCTCTTTATTTCCTATGTGGCTGGTAAACTGTAATTTGTGGGGAGTTAAGAAAGCGCATGGAGAGGAGCAGAGATGTGCATTACCATGTGAAAGGAAGCAATCAGGGGACCACTGCTGAGTCTATTGTCCAGAGAGACTGCTGATCCTCGGAGAGAGAGAGAGGGATGGAGAGATGGAGAGATCTAAAAAGGATGATGGGCGTGACCAAACTGGAGAGTGCATATGCATTTGTTCAAGTCATTAGTGCATATGCATTTGTCTGGACAACACAATTTATACACAATCATATAAAGGGTGTAAAATCAGCATGGTGTTTTATTGATGGGAATCCAATCATCATGATCGTCAGGGGTCAAAACACAGGATAATCCATAAACACGAATGCAAACACAGGGTCAAAAACCAGGAAGTAACCTGAAAACACAGGAAGCAGGTAATGCACAAAAATTATGATACTTCACAGCTGGAGAATAAACACACTGCTGAACAAGTAGTAAGCATCAGAGAATGGACCAATGAATCAATAGACAGGGGCGGAGTCAAGAACCAAAAAAAAAAAAAAAAACTGCATGTGGTAAACAATCACCCTTCACTGCTTTACACCTTCAAAGATCTAGGACTACTGTACACTCTAAGAAAAGAAAAAAAAAAACAGTTATTTAAGAATGCTTCATTACCAGCCAATCAGCTTTCAGTATTTTCTAAATCCAGCAATCAAAGACCACGATTGTTGTTATCTTATAGCATTCACATTACTGTGGAATATATAAGACGTTCAAGTCAAACTTTTGATTGTACAGAATCAAACGTTTGTAAAAAAAACTTTATTTCTCTATATAATCCCCTGCTACACTGTCCTCCCAGGAACTCCATAGATAGATAGATAGATAGATGAATGGATGGATAGATCGGAATATATAAGACGTTCAAGTCAAACTTTTGATTGTACAGAATAACAGCACGCAGCCTTGAGCGTAAAAAACCCTTTATTTCTCTATATAATCCCCTGCTACACTGGCCTCCCAGGAACTCCATAGATAGATAGATAGATAGATAGATAGATAGATGGATGGATGGATGGATGGATGGATGGATCGATCGATCCAGCAATCCATTTAGGAATGAGCCAATGTGGACCATTGTATTTATTTCCATTTTTATGGCCGTGGTATGACCACCAATCAACATTCAGGTGGATAGCTAATTTCTAACATCCAGTAGTAAGCATAGGAATTCAATAGGCATGTAGTTGCAATTGCAATCATCTAATCTTACAGTGTATACTGGTTAAAAAAATAGTACACTATTTGGGAATGTGGGAAATGACCCATGCAACATAAGTAAGTTAATGTTACACAAAGATAAACCAAGTAAATACAAAATGCAGTTTTTAAATAACAATTGAATTTACTACAGAATAAAAGCTGTCCAAACCTATTTTACCTTATGTAAAAAATGGCCCCCTCGCGAAGTCATGAATGAACTGCTGAGTTATTTCACTTGGTATTTACTTGGATTGACCTTGTGCAATATTAAAATTTGTTCGATTATCTGAGAAGTGTCACAAATATGCAGAAAAAAAAAATCAGAGAGGAGCAAATACTTTTTCACAGCACTGTATATATGAGAATACAGTATATATAAGAATGAGATGAATATGTAAGAGTGTGTATAGGAGTGTACACAGACCGATGCGTCTCTTGCTGTCGGCGAAAAAATTCTCCATCACGTTTCAAGGATCAAAGTGTTGACACTGACGTCTCCTTCCATGAAACATAAATAAACATCTCATCTTATGAAGACGATGAAGATGACCAGTCGGAATCGAACACCCGACAGCACTTTCCCGGTTCTCTGTTTCTGATATACTTCTTTTGAAAATCTCTGAATCAAACCCTCGTTACACACAGCTGCATCAGCAGGTGTTTGCACATCAGCCCAGGTCTGAGAAAAGGCCAGCTCGGTGCGCCGCCGGGCCTTATGGGAAAAAAGGGCTGTAGGTGGAACTAATGCTGGAGATGTTTGATTCATCAGGCCATATTGTCAGCGGCCCGTCTGATTGGGAGCCGCCAGTCAAGCGAGAGAGAGAGAGAGAGAGACGCGTAATCACGCCGATTTACAGTTTAGCTCGCTTCACCCAAATCAGTGCAAACCTGAAGGCTGAAAAGAGGGACAGGCCAGGCATATGGACGCTCTCTCTCTCTCTCACACACACACACGTGGAGACACACACACACACACACACACACACACACACACACACACACACAAGACTGAATCTGTCGACTACTAC
>JAQMYJ010000037.1:32825276-32850899 GCA_030014305.1 Clarias laeviceps
CACACAAACACACACACACACACACACACACACACACACACACACACACACACGTACAGTAAGCCTGACAGGTGCAGAAGTTCATGTTTCAGCATTTCCTTCATTTTTTCCCTTCTCTTCAGAATGTCCTCAGTATGAGAGCCGCTGCTCAGAAACGTTGCATTTTGTAAGAGAAAGACAGCTTGCAAAAGTTTGTATACCCTCCAAACTGTTTTTTTTTTAAATATACTGTAAATATAGACATATGGTTTCTTTTCTCAAACAGCTACAACCATGGGGTGGGGGGTGGGGGGTAATGTGGAGGGTATGTGGGGGATGATAGATAGATAGCGATAGACAGATAGATAGATAGATAGATAGATAGATAGATAGACTTTAAATTTAATGGATAAATTATAAGAATTATTTTCTTATTTCTGAATGAATCCATTCACACAAAATCACACCATGTGCACTGACTAAGAAAGGGGCGTGGCATGCAGGAGGAGGGGCAGAAGCCGTTCAGGAAGGTGGGAATCAGATTTGAGCCAATGAGAGTGTTTACATACCGAGCCAGAATCGGGGGACCCAGAGTTGTGGTGTGTGTGATGTCATCTGATGGCAGACTGCCGGCCGTCTCTTTCCCTCCTTTTCTCTTTCTTTCTCCGTAGTTTCTGTCTGGGCCCGGTGTGTGTGAATGTGTGTGTGTGTGTGTTTTGAGCGCCTGTCCCTGTCACTCACCCCACTTTCTCCCCCAACTCACCCTTGGATTTTCTCCCACAGTGCCATTATCTCTCTTTCTCTCACACACATGCACACAAACACACACATATTATGCAAACACTTGAGGAATCATTTATATGCTATAATATTTTTAATCAAGTCGAACAATGCTAAGAAAAACCCTTAACCCAGAAAGGAGTTTTCAGTTTTCTTCCACTACACAAATACATTCCAGTGTATGACCAGGTTGTGTCTAATATGAACAAGTGTGGGAATGTGTGTGTGTGTGTGTGTGTGTGTGTGTGATGTCCAGATTCATACCCAGTGCTCCTGGGGTAGACTCCAGATTCAGTGCAACCCTGACCAGTATAGAGGGTTTTACTGAAGAAGATGAATGACTATGAGACGGGAATAAAGGCGTTTTTAAGTCCATCTGCTTCTTATTTACAGCCCCTTGATGCCAATCATGGAAATACCTTGAAGCTTTATTACCATAAATTTAATTTATTGCTAATAGACCAGTAGTTGCTGAAAAAAAAAAGCTGTTTAATTCACTCCTCTTTAAAACACACCATTTCAGTGTCTATGTAAATGAGTTACTGCTGAGCCACGCCTCCCAACAAGCCGGGCGGGGGGGGGGGGGTAATTTTTTACGTAATACGTAATTTTTGACATAATCTCCTTGCTTTCAATACACTTAGTCCATCTGTTCACAAACTTACATATTCTCTTATAAAAAATGTTTAAGGCTGAGCTGTGAGCAACAAATGCACCACTGTCTTCACTTCTTCATCAGAAGAAGGGCTACTTTCAGGGAACCATACAGGCAAGATCAGGACTATAGTGAAGATGCTGTAACACCTCAAAACAAAGTTTCAGCAGAATGTCCAGCAGATAATCATCATCATACAAGATCACAACGTCCTTGTATAGCAGTCCAAATCCGAAATATAGGCCTCATCTCTTCAATAAGTGTCTCAATGTAACGAGCACTATTGATTTTTCATGATAATGTTCCAATACTGGCTCTTGAGATCTCAGAAAACTGTAAGCATCAACTTTTCCGTTCCATACTCTAGCATTTATGCTCAGGCTCGTAGTAATAAACCCATGCCTCATCACCAGTGATGAGTCTCTTTAAGTAACTTTACTTTTACCTTCCTTAGAGTATCAGTCCAATTTTTTGTGCACAATCTTAGATAAATAACGGAACCAGGAGCACCCAAAACAAATCACTAATGCACATAAGTGGTGCATTCATTTTTGCTCGCGCTGCACAATTTTCGTTCACACCTGCACAGTAGTGACTGGGGAGACAGAAACCTTGAACAGAAAGCACTGATATAAGACAGAGAAGTTGTATGAAAGGAGTGTGGATAATTTTCGACTCACCGTCGTAATTGCCAATTCAAATTGGAAAAAAGAGGAAAAAAGCACAGGGAGGTCTTTTCACATTTTTTGTTTGTAAACAAATTACTACAAAGTAAAATTTGCATAATAGGTCACCTTTAATGCATCACGTGTCATGCATCCTGCCGTTGATTATTTTCCTGGAAAAGCACCCTCCCCAAATGTGTACACACTTTACCTAACAGATAACTGAAATACAAGATGGACCATTCTTCTGTCTAAAATCAAAGCAGAACTCTAAGCAAGAACCTGACTCGACACACTGTACCGGGCTGACTTTGTGGCTCCTCCGGCCTACCAGAAGTCATTAAGTCAGCTGCGAGAGTGTCAGGGCACCTTAAGTAATGCGTGTTACGGTTCTTTGAGTGTGGAGGTGCAAAGCGCAAGGGCCGCACCACTGCACAGAAGCTCATCGCATTAAGGTCGCGTCAGAGATATCCGAACGTGTCACACAAGGGCACAGCATTCATTTATTGAAGCAGTGCTTTGGAACAAAGTAATGCAGAGGACGGGATAGGTAGAAATGTCTGCCGTCTCTGCTTCTGCGATGTCACGCTTCATGTCCATTTCCATGGCCCTTATTTTGACCAATTCCCTTGACTGAGCCCTGACTTGGGAATTTGTTTGCACGGAGATCGCCTTGAGCGCCCAGGGGAGCGATGTCGCTTCTTTATGGAAGTCAGTGGCATGATAGCTGACTTAATACATGGCCACTGGGTTGTTCTTTGCCTAATTCTTTCTGAAGTGTACAAGATGTATGATAATGCTAGTCTCGCCAAGAAACAACTCCGCTCATCACCATCTTCTTCTTTAGTGTTCTTGAGGTGAGCCTTATCCTAAGGTTTTCTCACTTATTCAGTATTTAAAATGTTTGAATTGAACCCTCATGCATCGTCAGCTGCTCACTTGGAAAAGTCTGAACATAGCAGTCTCAGTCTAGGGCAGAGAAAGAGAGATGGTCTGAGACCATTGGATTTGATTTGATCGGCTGCCTAAACAGATCTGGAAGACTTAAAGAAGAATTCATAAATTTTGTCCCTTTGACAGTGTTGTCCATGCTCAAATGATTTCCACATTAGGTCTTCTTGTTAGTTCACATTTTCTGTCCTTTTTGTTTTATGATTCATTTTATGTTTCTCACCCCCACACATCACATTTTGTTTTGTCTGGTCTTGCTAAATTTGACCGTGAGAATACTCAAGTCAGCGCTGGTAACCATGGTGAACTCAATTTCCCATCAGCCTCAGCAGTCACATGACTCGCGCCTTCATCACTCACACCTGTGTTGCATTTCCCCTGATTAACACCACTATTTAAGTTCATTATTGCGCCCATTTCATGGATTTGCTTCTATGGCTGTGCTAGCACTTTGTTTTGCGGTGTTGATTGTTCTTGTTTAAACTTTTGTTTAGAAAAATGCACCTAACAATGATCCAACTCCAATGATCTGATAAAATGGAAAAAGGGAAAAGTACCAATTTCACAAAGTATGAAGTTGAGCTATACATGTAAAAGTTCTTGGTTGTGATTTGGGTTTCAGTCTTGGGCTGCGTACGATCTTGATGAGCTCATTTGCAAGCATGCACCATAAACCTGAGAAAAGCTGACTACAGGCTTGCTGAGTTTTGTCTTTATTCCCAAATGCAGTCCATATGGATACACAATGTCACTAGCTCAGATGGCAACATTGAGGATGGATTGAGGAGGGAGGGAAAGGGAGAGGGAGAGAAATGGTGCTGTTTGCATTTTCCTCCTTTTGCCATCTTGACATCTATCGACTTTTTAGATATCAGTCACTGAAAAATATAGAGTGCTGCAAAAGACAGAAAATATTACAGTGGACAACTTAAGGTACTTGATGGACATTAGCATTTGGTCTTTGATGAGGCTTTTTCACATTCCATCAACCTATCCTTTATTTATTTTTTTTTTATATATATCATTCATCGTAAGGGCCTGGAGCCTATCCCAGGGAACTCATTGCACAAGGCAGGGGACCACAACCCATCACAGGGAAACAAGCCCTAACCACTAACACACCCAATAGTACACTAGGGCAATATGGAAATGCCAATCAGCCTACACCACATGTCTTTGGATTGTTGAGGAAACCCACCAAGCACTGCAAGAAAACGCAAACTCCATGCACACAGATCAGAGGAGATTCGACCCCGCAACCCTGAAGGTGCAAGCCAACAGTGCTAAGCTGCCATTACCATATGCTCTGAAATATCAGCATAATTCTGGATCAAGATCAGAACCCTTAAGGTCATGTCATTTCCTCTGCTCATACCAACTGATCTGCAAACCTCTGCTCCCGGGGAGCCCCAGATTTCAACATCCAATTTCAATTTGCTGGAAAGGGGCAAATCAGGGGAGTAATGTTGTATTGTAGCCCCAAAGCTCTACTGAAACTAAACTGCTGTAAAAGTTGATTGATTTTAGTTCGTCTAAGGCTGGTAAGGGTAAAAGTCAGAGAGGTCTCTGAGAGAGCTATAGTACAAGTGAAATGCCTGCTGGCACAAAAAAAAAAACATACATATATACATTTGGTATTAATGAGGTATTTTAAGTATGTATGAACGATAAAGTTCTTAGGACCTGCGCTCACACCTAGTGCCTAATAGAAACAAAAGCAACAATGATATGCATTTTATACTACTCTCTTTAACCAAGGAGCAAGAGAAGCTTATACTGAGCATCTTTGCAGTTCCTGTTTAAGCAAAGGACCTTGATCTGTGCTCAACTTTTGCCCACACAAAAGCACTGGCTTGCCATTAAAAAGTAATCTTCTGATAGCATTCTACTGCTGGTATTACTCACCACTCATTTAAAAAAATATATTTTTTTGCAGGAGATATCATAGACACATTTATTTCTAACTGATCGTCTTATGAAAGAGAATCAAAATGGTGGATTTGGGCTTTGTTAACAGTTAGCAGAGAGAGGGCTGCAGAGAGGGAGGGAGGGAGGGAGGGAGAAAGGGAGGGGATCAGAGTTAGAAAGAAAGCGACAGGATCAGGGCTGATCCTACAGCAGAAGGAGGGGACCTCCTGCCAGGCGCACAACAGAATTAAACCCCGGGATTAACAACACCTGAGCAGACCTGTCAGACACATGCACACACGGAGTGATAAGACTGAAAAGGGAGGAGAAGGGATGAAAAGTCTAAGGAAGCATGATGGGAGGTATCCCATCAATGTCGGATGAGTTTCATTTTTTGGAGCTTCCTGACTTTCTTTCTTTCCATCTCTCTGTTGGTGGTATTTGATTCTGATTGGGGTCACCGTTTCCTAGTATAGTTTCACTTTTTAACATAACTCACGGTTTAGCAACCTATCCAAGTATTCATATAACGATGCATATAGAATTGAACATTGAAATGTAATGGCTAAAAGAGTAACTGAAATTCTAGATAATTCTAGGTAACAATGTTGAAATAATTTAGTTGCACGGTAGCCAGCAATGCCACCTTTACCTTTCATGGTCCCAGGCTTGATCCTGAGCATAGTTTTGCATGTTCTACCTGTGTCTCTGAGGGTTTCCTTTATGGTCTCCACCAAACATATCTATAGAGGGACTGGTTATACCTAATTGCACCAGAGTGTGTTTGTGGTGCCCTGCAATGGATTGACTTCCCAGTCCCATGCACAGCTTTAAGGACATTTATTAATTAACTGTGTGTATGAAATTTGTAGCACATACACGGTAACTTTGTTGGTTTTTAGTTTCCTCTTGTGCCACGGAGGTTCCTCTGGCCCCTTAGGGCATGACTCTACAAGACCTCAAGGGGTATGCTACTGTATGGTGTTCAGATTGGTATCTGGTATCTGATAAGCAATGTGCGTGGCAGTCTGTGGCCCCAACCTTGACAAATCCAGCCCTTTTCAATCGCCATAGCATTCTTAAGGCCCTTGGAATTTCCTCTATACTGCACCCCAGAGTACGGCTAATTTTATACCGTAGATTTAACCAAGTACAGGATCTGAATATTAATACATCTAAAAACAATAAACTAAGCATTAGCACCAAAAGCCTTCCAACTGTAACTTTTTATGCTTGGCCACAATGAAAAGCACAGTTCTTTATTTTTAAAGCCCGAAGTCACACTGACATGTATTGGAAAAGGCCAAAAGAGTGGCAACACTGTACAATACCGTCTTCTCGCTCCATCTCTCTCACCAAGGTTTGATTTATACATGATGTGGACTTCCTGTGTTTACGAAAACTGAAAGAAAGAGAAAGGGAGGAAGACAAAAAGAAAGAGATGTTTGGATAGAGTTCAAAACAGCTGCTGTTCTCTACTAGGATAAAAACAATGTGTGTGTGTGTGTGTGTGTTACAGCTTATGTAAAAATGTTCTTCATGTACACACCTCCACACAGTTAGTGGAGGGGAGTTTCTCCCCACATGCGATTTCCTGCATCTAAATCCAGTTCATGTACGTATCATACTTCATTTGCTCATGCAGAATTAGCTTAGCCTTTCCTTTTTAATGAACATCACTACATAATAGCTGTTTAATTGATTTCCATCCTTGTTTTATATTTACTACACTAAATTTCCAAATCTAAGTCGGTGAAAATATAAAACTTTTTTTTTTTGTTTTTTTGCATTCACATATCTAGGTCTTGATAATTTTTCACAAAAAAAAAAATCAGGTCTCACAAAATTCAAAATTTCAAAATTCCTAACATCAGTCGTGCATAGTAACTTTTTTGCTACATAATATTTGCTACATATTTTGCACTGCTTTTCCCCTATACCCAATAACATGCTTTCCAGATCCAGTTTATACATCCCTATGATGATGGAAGGAGAAACCTCTCGTAATATTACACTGACGTTCTGCTTGCCTTTACATTGTACTAGACTTGATGATAAAGTTTATAGACGCCAGGGACTGATTTACTTGTCAAATAAAATCCACCAAACATAATTGGTATACTCAATGTGTACAAATAAAATCTTCCCTATTCATTGACAATAAATAGTTTAATTCCTGAACTTTACACCACCAGACCACATTAGGTCCATGTTACTTGTTTTTAAATCTTGGACATTTGAACTGAACTCATTTGATTCTTACAAGTCAAACCTAAGAACTCAATAAGAAATTCAACTTGGAACATCTTGGTTACGCCTTAATTCCCGGGAGTCCCTAGACAATCATTTGAGAGGCACCGTTTCATATAATTTAGTGTATTCTAACAAATGAGTGGTTCCCAACCCCGATCCTAGGACATCCCATTGGTTACATTGACACAACAACATCCTTGTAATTATCTTCAGTTAGAATTAGTGTCCTAATGCAAGAGTACAGCAGAACCTTGGTAGGCAATCACTGTAGCAAATTATACTTCCTCCTTCCATCCTGAAAATGATTCTTCAGGAGATCTTTTTTGTACAGTTAACATTGTTAGAGTGTATTTGGAGCATTTAAAAGTTTAAAAGGTATTCTCACGCTTGCAGGTTTTGGTATAGAAAGGCTCCTCCAGAAAGTGTTGTTTTTATTTTTTTGTGCATCCCCTTTATAAACACAAAGGTGAAAATTAAAACTACAAAGGTGAAAATTAAGACTATACCACATTTTTTCAACTAGTATGAGTTATTCCAACTTGAAAATTTTATGACCCTGATTTTCTGAAAGAAAAGGATCCAACATTCAACCTTTATGCATTCCTTCTCTAAGGCAAATCAAAGAAAAAAGGTGGAACCTTTTCTAAAAGTGTAGCACAAATTCAAGCGTTGCAATTTAAAACCAAGTTGGCAACTTGGCGTAGCATGCAATAGTATAGTCCAACTTGTCCTTTCCCCACCAGTTTCTGTGACTGCACTACATTCCTGGGTGTTGGTTTAAGAACGGCTTTGGTTTCTTGAATCCCACCTCTTCATATTCCACATGCTTGGCCTTGTAAACTGTCCTCCCTCATATAACACCTGAGTAACGGCCTGCTGACAACTCATTAGGGTTTCTTTGCCGTACTTTAGAAGGGCCTCATGCTTGTTTTAGACTGCTGAGGATGGGAGGCCCCAGTCCTAATTGAAAACATCAGTTTGCAACATTTTAGATGTGGGCCGTAAAGAGTATTCCCATGTGCCATGTTATTGCTGTCACTCTAGAGCATACCTAATACTAAAAAAGGTGGGAATATGGGAAAGAAGGCAGTGAAGGCAGTAGCAATATACTTTTCTAGTTAGTTTGGCATTTAGGTGTAAATCTGAGTCATGTGTACTCAATTTAATGTTTATCTCAGGAAAATCTTTTCAATTGATTCTCAAAACTAGGCCATAAGAAATGTTAGCTTACCTGCCATAACCTGTTGAATCCAAATTCATACAATTCCACAGTCTCCAGTAAATGTTTAACCACATCAGCTAAGCCATATCACCAAGCGAGCCACTGCCTTAGCTACACTATACTTTCACTGCTGTTTGTAACAGGTTTACATTACAAAGCTCAGGTGGCTAAAATTCAAATTAGGTTCAGAGTCCAACATAAACCTCACTGTTCTTCAGTTACGGTTAAAAACACAAGTAGGCTACGAGTTTGTCTGGGAAAAGATGCTAATAGGTACTTTGATTCCTTTTAAAGCAGGAAAAGGTCCATCAGGAATTAAAAAGTACATACTGTGTGTTAATATTAAGACTAATATTCTAAAACAAAAGTCGAGTATATACAGGTATACTGGCATTCCCTATAATCATGTCTTCGTGTGCTCTCACCATTCCCCTCCGTAGAGAAAACAGCCACTGCTATAAAATGCATCAAAGTCCACCCTTCCTCCCTTAGCGCAGTAATAGATAATGTTTACATATGTTCCCAATGCATAAAACTGCTGTACCGCATGGTTGCAAAAGCCCTGACTAAATCTGTTTCCCTTGGACAGAATTAAGCTCCACAGAGGTAGCCCAGGCCAGGAAGCTGACGGCTATGGCTAAGCACACCCACCCACCCACACACACATACTTGCACATACAGTATATATGTATATACACTCCTGGCTGTTGACATGGTGGGACACTGTTTAAAGTGAAGGCATAGCTTAATTAGGTGGGAGGAGTACTCAGGTTTGATTTGTGGTGGTTGGGAAAAAAGGTTAAAACATAGTAAAACAAATGGAAACTATCCATCATTGTGCAGATGTTCCATATAACCACATCAGACCAGTGACCACGTCTAGTACACAATATGCATAATGAAGATATGCTTGACTCTGCAATGGATTGGCACCCTGCCTCGTACCCTAAGTCTACTTGGATAAGCTCCAGGCACTCACCACCCTGTATACAGGCTAAAGCAGTATAGACGGTGAGCGAGTGAGTGAGGGACCACTAGACATGGTCATCAATTTGTCTGGATAAAGTTATCATTCTGTGTAGAACTCCACAAAAGAAATCTGTTCTTTCAATAAGATATATATATATATATATATATATATTTTTAACCATCTAAGAAACACTTGAACCTATCCATTCACCTATCTGCCTATCCTATGTATGGTCATTGCGGGGTTTGGAGCCGAACTCAGGGGACACCCTGGATGGGGTGCCAAGCCACTGCAGGGCACAAGCACACACACTTAAACAATACCAGCCATTTGGGAAATACAATCAGTCTACAACATACATCTTTAGACTGTGGAGGGATACCCACCACTTTCAGGAAGAAGAACATGCAAACTCCATGTCCACAGACCAAATTAAGATTCAAACCCTGGAGATACAAGGTGACTGTGCTAACCACTGTTTTAACCACCTTCACCATCCAAAGATGACCTAAGGGTTCCTTTTCCCAATAAATGAATTATAAAGACCTCTATAACAAAAGGCAACATTTTCAGGAAAGGTTGGCATTTGAACAACCCTTGAGGAAGCCCATATACATGCTTAATTTTTTATGTAGAAGCTTACAACAGTCAGCTTGGTCATTACAGGAGAACTATCCTCAAGAAGCTAAACATTCTCAACCATCCAAAGAAGGACCCCCAAGGAATCCTTTAGGCCCTTAAATTATTTCATGTAAACCCTACAACAGAGGGTTACCCATTCTGGAAAAGCTACTTCAAGAAAGTTACAAACCTCAGCCATCAAAAGAACCCTTTTCCCCTGTAAATATTTTATGTACTGTATAAACTTACAAAGATTATTCTAGGGTTATTCTTCTAGGAAAAGGTACTTCATGACATGTAGTGGCAGTCACTGAATCTGTTCAAACTACCACAAATACAGCATGCTGGGTTAACTAATGAGGTTGAACGGCCAGACACAAGAGGTTGGCTGGTGTATCCAAATACAAAGAAAATTCCCCTGGTGGTAAAATGAACTTATTGAATGAGAAAGTTTGCCAGTGGTGAATGATACACATTTGCTCCTGGTTGTCATCAATTCGGCTTTGTGGGTGAATAGAAAACTGTAGCACGATCAAAACTTAAATTCCCAATGATCTCTCAGTGTTAAAGCAAATATTTAGACCACATGTTCCCAACCCTAATCTTACACCTAGTTAAAATGGGTGTGTTAGCATAGCATAGAGACACACTAAAATGTGCAGAGCAAAGGGTACCCCAGGACCAGTGTTAGGAACCCTTGTTTTAGCCATTGCATGAGTCCTAAAATTGGGGCTCTTCTAACTTTCTGTCCGTAATGTAAATTAATTAACGGCAAAAAGCAGAAGCGAAAATCTATACGTATTTCCCCAAATCTACCAAATGATTTTCTCTTCATTTTCAGGTAGGAGCTCCTGACTAAACTGAACGCAATACGATTCCCCTACAGGCACAATTATGTGTCAGCGGGAACAAAATGGCATGGGAGCCGACATGACAGCCAGATTCCTGCACCGTTGAAAGGGGAGGAGGACCGGAACATGACAGCCGGGCAGGAAAAGCGGGTTTAAGTGTGAGTGAGAAAGATGAGATGAAAGGGAAGAAGCTCTTCTTCTCCACCTATACACCCGCAGACACCTTGTAAATGATTACATAACAGAGAAAGAGGGAGCGCGAGAGGTATATCATCAGCAGTCGGCTGTATGAAAGAGCGCAGAAGCTAAAGAGCTCTCGTGAAGAGCTGCGTTTCTGAAAGGCCTTTGAAATGCAGATTACGAGTCTATAAACTGTCACCTGTTCTCCGCTCTCCAGTAAAAAGCCTGCCTGCATTTCTCCGCAGCTCGGTTTGATCACTATCGCTGCTGTCGAGGCAAATGGCCCCTGATGTCTCTATTGTTCTGAAAATGCCGATGTGAAGTGTTTATCTCCTGTTTGATTCTGATGTAAGAGGTACGAACGCTAAAAGTTCATCATAGGAAGAAAAGATTTTTTTAAATAAAAAAAATAGAATCTTTGTCCTCCACTTTTCCGGCTCATGCTTTTCAGGGGTGTTAAGGACCTTTCATTTACATCAGATTTCCTCAATGTTAAAACGTCTGCCTGATTAATCTCCATTAGTTATACGAGGTAAAACGGCATAATTTATTAAAAGCTCACCAAAAGTTTGGAGCACCTTCTTATTTATTTCAAATTTCAGAAATTTAGGTTTGCTCAAAAGCTTGGTACTTTTCACCTAGCCTGAAAGCTGTTTTACAACCCAGGTGTGGGCTTATGAGACTGTTTCTGTTTATTTATTAAGTACCTGGAAAAAAAGTGATCTAAGATTCTTTAAATTTCTTTGAATTTATGCAATTCTCGCTTTTGATTGGCCGGGTGTTTATACTAGTGCCTCGTTACTGTTTTGATGTTAATATCAAAATTTTATATATTACAATAGTACCTAGGGCTGCACGGTGGTGTACTGGTTAGCACTGTCGCCTTGTACTTCCAGGATCCGGGTTCGATTCCCGGCCAGGTTCGATTCCCGTCTCTGTGTGCATGGAGTTTGCATGTTCTCCCTGTGTTTATTGGGTTTCCTCCGGGTACTCCGGTTTCCTCCCACAGTCCAAAGATATGTAGGTTAGGCTAATTGCCATTTCCAAATTGCCCATAATGTGTGTGCCCTGCGATGGATTGGCACCCTGTCCAGGGTGTACCCTTCCTCGTGCCCTAAGCCTCCCCGCGACCCCTGGTATTTTCCCCGTGACCCTGAACAAATGGTATAGAAGATGAGTGAGTGAGTGACAATAGTACCTAGGCGTACAAATGCCCAGATTAAAATATTTTTGCCTCGGTATAAAAGCGCCCGAACCGAAAAGTTGCGCGTATGTTCAGGAGCTGTTCAAAACTTGTTTGCGTCAGTGGAAAGCCGAGTTAAGCGAGTTTACATGGTTTTTTTTTTGGCAGATTTAGTGAAGACATTGCACCATGGGTCCCAAGAATGTTAGCAAACACAGCAGCAAGAAGAAAAGGTCACTTTCAGTTTCGGTTTTAAAGCAGATTTTAATCATAAATTAAGGTTAATTAATGTTAAAAGTCTATTTATGTCATATTTGATTTACATGTCTTTTCTGAAAGTTTTGATTGCTTTTAATTGTAAAAATATGATTAGTGTTGGAAATTGGTAATATTGGTAATTATATTTGGGTGACTGGAATTGATTATTGGCATTTACGCCATTTCCTATGGAAAGATGCGTTTCACAATACAAAAATTTGCCTTAAAAACTCGCATCGGATTAAAAGTATTAAACGGATTAAAGTATGCCGAGGTACCACTATATATATAAATTTGTGATTTATTTACAATGGAAGGAAGTTCTAGTTTGTAACTTTTAAGTGACTTTAATACACGAGAAAGGCTTGATGTTTTTCACAAACACGACGAGCTACGTTACTTTTTATTTTTATTTTTATGTAATTATAACCAGATCAAAACTTTGGCACCAAGCTGGAATCTTTGGCAGTTTCCTGTGTTGCATAAGGAATAAAACCGTTCAGGACATGCCTGCATAGGAAAATAAACAACTTTGGTAAATTGTATAAATAGTGTTCCATGTGTAAATTATCGATACTGTAATGTACACACACTTGATGTACATAATGTACACACACACACAATCATTCAAGTTCAGATCATTTAATGAGTTTAAATTCTCAGTTAGACATTTACAAATTTTACTGTACAGCTTGTATGATGAGCTTGTATGAATCACCAAATCATGTGCAGGTCTTTTCTATCATGAGATGCGTGAATGTATCTTTAATTTCTCAAGTGTACAAATAAAGCTGTACAATCAGTGAGTCTGGTTAGAAGGCTGTTGTTGTTTTTACTTGAGCCATAGTAATTAAGCTTTAGTCATACATTTAGTAGATGTGAGCAGTACTATAAGTTCAAGCCAAAACGCAGTGTACCTGCCTATCTGGGCTACAATCCAAAACACTTTTTTCCCAGAAACCTCTTTTCCTCTTGCAGTGGCCCTGAGGCCATAAAGCTGTCGGCATGCATGTAGGCGCCACCAACTTTGCCATGGTCACACACCGGTTAAGAAACCAAGCTCACACACATACACATACACATACGGTCAGCTCCCAGGACCCCTGTCTTGTAAAGGAAGCAGAGGTGAATTGTAGGATCAGCTCGAGGAATCTGCTATAATGAGAACCAGTTTATAATAATGTACTATGTTCTCAAAAGTTTCTGTCAGGTTTTGAAAATTACATTCATGACTAAAAAACCTATTTATATTGTCAGCGCATTGCACTGTATTATAAGGTCCAAAATATATATATAATATATATATATATATATATATATATAAAATCAATTTATATATATCAATTAAATTTTATTCAGTACGTTGAGGGTTGATGGTTTGAGGTCTTTGTTTGTGTGGAGATTGCATGTTCTCCCAGTGCGTCGTGTGTTTCCTCTGGGTACTCGGCTTTCCTCCCACATTCCAAAGATATGAGAAATATTCTCAGTGGCGTTCCCAAATTGCAAGTACTGTAGTGTGCGAGTGTGAGTGCTTATGTGACCTGCGACAGATTGGCACCCCGTGCAGGGTGTACCCCGTCTTGAGCCCCGAGTCTCCTGGGATAGGCTTCAGGCCTATCGCAACCCTGTGTAGAGAATAAGAAATGACTGAGTTTGAGAGGAATTATAAAAATTTAATAAATTATAGAGTATAAGCACTTTATAACTCATACAAACCAATAAATAATTCAGCAGCAACATTATTTATTTATTTATTATTATTATTATTATTATTATTATTATTATTAGCAGTAGTAATGAATATTTTGATTCAGAAATAATTTGATGACTTTAAATGCATTTTTCATAAATTATAAAATAAAACCACTCACTAAAGATTTTTTTTTATTGTGTCTGCAATAAAATATTATATTTTGCACCCTAAAATCATCTGCTAAAACTATTTGAGCACATCAACGTGAACTACAATGAAAAATTGAAATTGAATTGGCATGAATTGTATAGAAACACACTGAGACATTGGTCAGGTGCTATAATACCAAAGAAACTACTTGTATCATAGTTAAGCAGCCTACTGCTCTGTTATCATGTTCCAGATTTTCCCCTCCACTTACTTTATTAGTCTTCTTCATTTGAGCATGACTTATAGTGTTGTTTGGAGTTTTGCTTTGGAGACCGTGATATAATGCAACCAGATACTCCCTCATGTCCTACTGAGAGATCAGCACGGGCACATATATCAGAAAACGACGCCTATTGCTGCAAAGTGCAACGCAGCGTGCCGTTTCCAACATAAATGAGCAGAAGAACGCTGGAGAAGGGAATATTTGGATTCGGTTGGGTGCACGGCAAGGAAGCGTGTCATGGCGCTGCTCGTTCCCCTGCCTGGGATTTGTGCAAGTTTCTGTTTCGCGTTGGCAAAAGCTGGAGACTCGCTGGCAAACCAATGGACCCTTTAACACCCTCATCAACCCAAAATAAACACTGCGCTTCTGGAATTTCGCACGATGCCTCATGATACACGGCATATATGAACCTGGCATGCTCTGATATGATCGGGGTTTATGGTATTATTCGGTTACTATATTTAAAAACACTGAGCGTTTTCTGCTGTACATGGAGCTTCAGCATTAAATTTTTTTTTTGCATTTCATACCCGTTCACATGAATCCAGGATTTTTTATATATGTAATGTATACACTTGCATAAATAAAAACACACAAAATTTGTTTCTAAGTAAGTCCTGAAAACTCCTATTTTGAATTGTACATAGTAACAAGGATTTATGTGTTAAAGGGAACCTATTATGAAAAATTCATCATTTTAGACATTTCGATGGGTCTCCAGTGTGCGTGCACAAAAAAAACCCTGGGAAAAAAAACATGCCTATTTTTTTTTTTCTTTTTTCCCTTTTTTTTGTATTCATTAGGGCTTCAACAATCCAATTCTTTCCTTTCCTTACTGTGACCTCATAAGAGAACAAGGGGTGTGGCTTAGAATTAGCTCATTTACATAGACGGTAAAATGGCACATTTGGAGGAGGAGGAGTGAAACAGGAGTGTGTTAACGGTAAGGCAAAATGTTCTAGTGTTAAGGAATAATGTTTTATATGGTTGTTAGAGTTTAGTATTGACTTTGGGTTTATGGCTTTGGATATTTAGAGTTTATAGTGATAAGGTTATTGCTAAGATTAAGGAAGAAGGGTTAAAGTTATAGTGCTAATGTTTGTTTTTGGGTTTAAGGATAGAGGTAGGGGTCAGAGATTAGGGGTACAATTAGGGGTTTGAGTGAAGTTTAAGAATAAAGGATGGGTAAGGGATTATCTGCCAATGACTTTGTGAAAAGAAACAAAGCTAAAATGAATTTCTGTACAATATTCATGAGAAGGAATGCAAGGTAGAAGGTGTAAAAACCCTTTCAGCAGTTTCAGCTGATGCAGGTATTTATGCACCGATGGGAGCCGTCATGCAACGCCTTTGTCGAACGTTTGGGTGAAATGTTGGTGAAAATGAATGTATTTTATTCTCCTGCTGAATAATCTGCCCTTTATTCCTATTCCTGTGTGGTATTGACAGCCGTGTTGGCAGCAGGCTGATATAAAATACGACACAGACAAGGACTCCTGCAGAGGGATAATGTTCTTTCTCTCTCTTTCTCGCTTACTCTCTCTCTATTCACTGACAACTCACCTAAATCTCACTCTGTGGGGTTTTACCAAAGCTTAATCTGTGTATATCACACACATGAGGAAGAGAGAGAGAAAAGGCAAGCAAAGGAGACAGAGAGAGTTGTCTATGTGAGGTTTTATAACCAATGTGAATAAAAGGACACATTTAGCTTGTTTATTCTTCTAGTTCGGTCCAGGTACAGTATGTGAATGGAGGAGACGTGAAGCTTAATAATCTTACCTACAATGTTCAGCATTAGGGGAACGCTCATAGTTTGCAGTTTGCATGTGAAAATCAGCCACTAAATACCTGTCACACCTTCTAATCCCATGGTCTTTTCTGGTTCTTTCTTTCTTTCTACACTGAAAAACAATACTGAAGGCATCCAAAATATGCAATAATCTCCTTTGAACAGTTGATATTGAGACACGTCTGTTACTTCTGCTCTGTAAATCCTTCATAACGGCTCTAATCTGCGGTGCTGTTCATTAATTGGTGATTCTTGAGGCTGGTAACTCTAATTTAACTTCTCTGCATTAGAGGTAAGTTTTGGTCTTGCTTTCCTGGGATGGTCTTCATGAGAGCTTGTTTCATTATGGTGCTTGATGGGTTTTGCAAATGCACTTGACACAATACTCTACTTGCAAGAACTGTTCCAGAACAGCTGACCTTTATGTTTTAAACTAAATGACTGTTGTCTAATTTTTTTTGTTGTTGTTGTTGTTGTTGTTATGTACTTACCTAATGTCATATGTGTTATTTCATAGTTTTGAAAAAAAAAAAAAAATCCATTATTGTTGTGTCTGAAAGTTTGACTGATACTGTGTTTGTCAATTTAATTCAATTCAATTTTATTTGTATAGCGCTTTTAACAATTGACATTGTCGCAAAGCAGCTGTACAAAATTAAAAGAATTATTTAAGTTTGTATGAAATGTGAATGTGTATGAATCAAAATGAAAATGTTTTTCAATAAATAAAAAAAAAAAACACACACAAATAAATTAATAAATAATATATGTATGTTTTGTCTAATTTGATTCAGACTCTGGTAGGACTCTGAATCCAAGTCCATCTAACCAGCATCCAAAATTCATCCATCAATCCACCCATTTATCAGCCAGTTTTATTTTTGGCAAAACATTCCTTTTAGAATATCAACTATGAAATATTTTATTTTTAATCAAATAATATGAGACCAATAACATTTTTTTACAACTACAAGTCACTAAACATGACCTATAGTAAGTTAAAACCATCTTGCATACTAAAGTTGTTACAGTGGACACAATGTTGGACCTGCTAGGACCTGTCCCAAATGGTTCACTCCATTAATGCAAGAGCAACTCAGTTTACCAAAACACATATCAATCCAATGCTCTTCTCAGTCTCTCTCTCTCTTGTTCTTTGCTCCTGAGCAGGCCCAAGTGTGCACTCTCCGACAGAGGATTATAGAAAACAGATGACTTACGCTTCTAATTTGTGGCCTTAAATTGCAAACAGAGTTTCAGGAGTGGAGTGGGGTAATAAATGTTAGTAGGGCTGCCACACACACACACACACACACACACACACACACACACACACATACATCCTGACACGCAGACGCACTATGATAGAGAGTGGTGAGTGGTTGGCCTGTAGGTTAAAATGAATAAGAAGAGACAGGTTATGATGGCTCAGTAGCTCGAGCACCATCGCAGCATACACAGTCTTAAATCAGAGCAAACAGAAGCAGTAAGGTTGGACCCACTGCTATTTGTGTAACACTGGGTCATTTGAACTTAGAGGTGATCCGAGGATACCCAGATAGACTGGCTATTTAAAAGAAGCCTAAAATGGATAGTTATCACACACGCACCATTTAGGTGGATGTGTGGTCATCTTTTCCAACAGTTTGGAAAGTCTAGTCACCCGTGGTTACCGTTTTCAAAATTGATTCAGAAAAGTGACCAGAAAGCGGACTCCTTGGCCCAGTAACCCTAGTTCTCTGATTCTGGCTCCAAAAATTTCTAGTCTACCTATTTCCTGTACCACCAAACCTTGCTTCATTGATCTGTGATCTTTGATCAGCCAATGTCTTGAACAAAAATCCTTAGTCCATAGTTTCGTAGACCAACTTCTGGTTCACAAATCTCTGCCCCATCAATCTCTAATCCACTGGTTTCTGGATCTGCCGATTTACAGTCCACCAATTCCTGGTCCTCCATTCCCTTTTCCACAGAAAGCTGGTCCATTGGCTCCCAGATCAATGGTATATATCTATGTTCCAGTGATCTCTGCTTCACCATGCTCCTTTCCATTGATCTTTGGTTGTCTTGTTCTTTTGGCTGCTCCTATTAGGCGTCGCCACAGTGGTCCATTTGTCTCCATCTAACTCTGTCTACCACTTCTTTCTTTGTAATTCCAACCTCTTGCATGTCCTTCCTCACCACATCCTTAAACTTTCTCTTGGCCCTTTCTCCTTTCCTCCTGTCTACCAGATCCATCTCTAACATTCTCCTTCCTATATACCCTCAGCTCTCATCTCAAGCCTTCCCAGAAACGTTGTAGTTGTTATAGCTGCAATAAGGATGGCCAACATCAAATTAAACCCTATGGATTAAGAATTAGATGTTACTCCAAACCGTACAAAAATTGCTGGTCTCACTACCATCCTGTAAACTTCCCCTTTCATTCTTTCTGAAACCTCTCTGTCAAAGGTCACTCCTGCTACTCTTCTCCACCCATTCCACTCTGACTGTACTCTCTTCTCTACTGGGCTAATTATCATTATTCAACCAATCCCAGGTCCATGTTCTTCCTGCCACACTTATCCATTGTCTGCCAAATCCTGATCCACTGACCTCTGCTTCACCAAACTTTTGTCCTGGTCTACTAATCATTATTCAGTCGATCCCAGGTCCACATTATTCCTCATCTACTTATCCTTAGTCTGCCAATCCCTGGTACACCAATTCTTGGTTCATTGCATACTGGATATGACAGTTTATGGTCCCCTGATCCCAGGACCACCAGGCCATGATCCATCAATCTCTGTTCCACAGATCCCTGGTATATTGGCTGTCAGATCAATGGTCCAGTGATCATTATTCAACCAATTCCAGGTCCATATTACTTCTGGCCCACTTATCCTTAGTCTACCAATTGCTGGTCCATTAATCCCTGGTTCATTCCATGACTGCATAAAAAAAGGAACAGATTTGACTTAATTTTTTCAATCAACTGGCAAAGAAAATCCAATGTTCGATTAACGATAGTGAACACACACAAGATCCATAATCAATTCTAAGTGTACAGCATTTGAGCTGAGGCCTAAAAATAGCCTAAGAAGAAATGCTGAAATTATATTATTATTATTATTATTATTATTATTTGTAAATCAGAAAGCGAGTATGAAATGTAGACGTAGAATAAAAACCGAACAACAAAGGAATTTTTAAATGCAAATGAATTTAAAATCATCACAATTACATGAACATATGCTATAAGCACCACATTGTTTATAACCCACACAGCATGAATAACAGTATACAGTATGTGTGTGCGCGTGTGTGTGTGTGTGTGTATGTGGGGGCCAAATTTTCCTGATGTGCATTTGAAAGCTACACAGTGGTGATCAAGCTCCCCGCCTGTTGGTAATTACCCAGAGCTGGGTCTCTGAGGCAAAGAGAGAAACACACACACACATACAGAAACACACAAGGTATTAGATATGCCTGAATGTAGCGTAGCAGCTTACAACAACAGCTCACCCCCACTAACCTGAGAGAGAAAGAGCGGAAATCCAGACCACAGGGGCCACCTGGCACCTGTTTATACCCAGCAGGAGTGTGTGTGTGTGTGTGTGTGTGTGTGTGTGTTTTGAGGGATTACAGTCTTGGTTTTGTGGCAGTGATCTCACAGGATTATTCCGTTTTGTGTGAGTCCAGCTCGGTATGCGTGTGCACACACACACACACACACACACACACACACACACTGTACAGACACAGAGTTGATTTTAAGAGCTCTCTCGGGTCAGCTCTCAATGTGGGGCTATAAGTTTGACTGGTCTAAGGTCTCGGTATGTGTGTGTTTGTGTGTTTGACACTTTCAGCCACAGATCCAGATCAGTGTCACTGTGGATTTTGAAAAAGAATCCAGCATGAGAATAAAATGAGTGCTCGCAATGCTTGGGACAGTTACAGCAATGTGGGTTTATATTGTAAGAACTGAATAATGGACTTGTATGGCACAAATATTTGTCTTGATAACCACAATAAATCTTGGTGCATACATTTGATCCTAAAACAATGGGTGTCTCTTTACTAGAACAAAAGCTGTGGTGTCTTTTTTTTTTTTGTTTTGTTCTTTTCTTTTTTTTTTTCTCTGTAAAAACAAGAAGCAAAGACATGAAGCTGCTAATTAGTAGGCCTCACAGGTACTAACGTTTAGTGTAGGTTACACGAAAAGTGCTAATGCAGGGGTAGTTTATTGTAATTTAGGAAGTTTAGAATAAGGTAACTATATAACAGTGTACTGAAATCAGCATCAGTGCAAATTTATCACACGTTAACAGCATTAGTACTGGTGTAAAGATACCTTCCAGACATGTAGGAATGTGTATTATAAGGGTAGAAGCCTATTTGTGTCATGTATAACGATGGAAAAGCACAGTGGTTTAAATAGCATTTTGACGCTGTACTGTCTGTCCGCCTATAATTGTTTAGTGAGAGTCGCCAGTTGAGAACGAGCACAGCATTGTTGCTCCCCCAGAGTGGCGGCTTTTTGCATGGGGTTCCAACTCTAACCGTGGCCCCCCGTTCCTCTTCCACTGCCTTCCACAAAAAAAAAAAAAAAAAGAAGAAAAAAGACTCAGTCATTAGCTGTTGCGGAGACGTGAGGCCCTTCGTGGGACCTAGGCCATTTGAGCGTCGCAGCATCCGTTTTTTGTTTTTGCACCCCGTCAAAAGAACTCACCTAATTAAGCATGAGGTTTCGGGGGAGCTGAAGTAAAAGGCTTCCATTAATGGCGCTCTTAGAATTTACTTAATGAGTTTAGATGGCTATTGTGCCGGTCACCGGCAGTGGAAGACAACAGCGATTGGGGAAGAAAAAAAAAAACAAAAAATACAAGCGAATGCAGTGAGGGACGGCATGCCGGCATGACCGAGGCCTTGAAGAGAAAACAAGGTGCTAAACAACTCGAAGCAGGTCATTACTGAGGGACAAAGGGACAGAAAGAGAATGAGAGAACCTTCGTGCCTTTGGGTCATTTCTTCTACTCTGTTCTCCATCACACCTTGATCAAGCCACATCGTCTTTCACATGGCTTCTTTCGCCGAACTCCGCCGGCCTTGTTTTGGGGCCTCAGCTGCTTTCTTTCTTTTCTTTTTCTTTTTTTTTTTTTTTCCTCCCTCCCTCCCTGCCTGCATTCGTTTGTGTCTCAAGGCTTTGGATGTCTTTCTTCTAGGCTGCGAGCGCTGTGGAACAAGCTTGTTAGCTCGCATGGATATTTTGACTGGAGATAGACTTTGGCCACTTGCCTACAGAAACAGAGGCAGAGTCCAACCTGGTGTACTGTAATTGTCCCAGCTACAGTCCTGAGAGACTGCAGACGTCTGATACATATCAAACGCTTCTCTCATCTCGCTCCTTTTCATTCCCTCTTCCCTTTCGTCAGCTTCTTCTTCTGTTTCTTTTTTTTTTTTTTTTCCCAGGAAAAGAAACTTGTAAATTAATTTCAGTGTCAAAACAAGTCTCTCTCTCTCTCTGTATCTCTTTCTCCTTCTGCCTACCCTTTCTTAAGTCTCTTGTTATCTTGCAGTTTTTTAACCCTGAAGTTTTCATCAAAGCAGGGGAGTGCCAGAAAGTACTGCAGAAAACCAACTCTGTAATTTACACAGCTGATGTTTATTGAGGTCTGCGCACCCTATTTTATATAATGACTGCCAGAGATTTGGGGTCTGTTTTTTTTTTATTTTTTTTATTATTATTATTCCTAAAGCTTGGTACAACTTTTGCTGTGGTGTATAGTCCGTCTGTGAAAGAAAGAATGTGAAGCAAAACAAGAAAGACTCCAAAATGAAAAAAGACAGCCTAGCCATCAGAAATTCACAAGACAGATGAACTTTCACACTGAAAGGTTATTTCAGACATTTCTTTTTTTCCCCTTCCGCCTCTATATTACTTTCACAATGCGGTAGTGTGAGGAAGTATATTACTGTATATCCTGTATCATTATTTGACTGATGGATGATCTAATACAATACACCCTATATATCCCAAATATGGGAACGTTATGGGATGTAATTTACAGGTCAGACACCTTTAATAATTTATAAGTGTGTGTACAAGGAACATTTTTCTGGCTTTATCCATTACCGACCTTAATGTGGGTCGAGGCTTCGGACGTCATATTTTCTTTCCCGTTCCTCAACCAAGTGCGTTCGTTTTTCTCTTTTCCCCAGAGCTATGATGCAAGAACAGCGCTTTCGCGACATGCAAGAAGTGCAGACAGCCTTGTGGTTGGTAGCGAGTGAGTGAGAGAGAGAGAGAGCGAATTGCAGGAGGAATTTTATCACCTCTCAAATGTGCATGCTCTTGTCTTAGTTAAACCAGTTAGCCACCGTTACAGAAGCCATTGGGATGCTTTATGTACTTGAACCAATTCAATTATTTGTTTGGGTGAGTCAGCTGGAGGAGAGCGAGCCTGGGAGAGAGGTAGTCATAAATCAGGCCTCGTCTCTGAGACAAGGTCTCTTTCTCTCTCTCTCTCTCTCTCTCTCTCCTCCTGAATGCACCATACTGGCTTCAGATGAGTGGACAGGAAGTGCCTTGATTAATGTAATGCAATAGCAGAAATGGCTGCTAAAATGCCCCGGCACGCCTGTTCGGAGATATTTCATTTATGGTATGAAATTGCGGACGCTCCTCGCCTCGCCCCTCAGGACACCGTTTAAACCGTTTATTCTTTCCTCTTATGCAGTCAATCAATACGTATGACAGTGATGACTATTTAATTCTGTCTCTTCTGTTCCCCCTGTCTTTATCTCCTTTTCCATCTCTCGTTCACTCTCTCTCTCTTACACGTATCACTCGTTTTTCAGAAGAAGGAAGTTGGAGAAAGGGGAAAAAAAATATAACGTAACTCCCTTGTGATCTCTCTCGCACTCTCTCTCTCTCTCTCTCTATCTATGCCGTCTTTATCTATTTCTCTTTCCCACACAAGAGAAGAGTTATACCACTTTCCAATTCAGCACTGTTCAGCAGCTTCGACTCCATGCCTAAGCACCCTTTGATAAGATCTCTTCCATATACAAACTTCGATTGAACGGACACGTTCCAGTATTGCCCTGGTACCCCTTGATCTACTGAATACCCGCGTGATAGGCTTGACATGAATCTTATGGAAATGTCTCTATGCAGATTGCAATTTAACCAGGCTTTCCTGCCGAGTCAGTCCTATCAGCTGGCAGGAAAAAAGCAAGGCAGTTGTGCTTTTTGGAGCAATAAACGTCTTATCGAACAGATGAATTAAATTTAGTTTTGACCCAGGGGTCACCCGGGGTCTTCTCAAAAAAACATTACTACAGCGAGTGTGTATTTTTATAACAGAGTTGGCAGTGAAGCGAGTATTTTTTATTCGGAGTCGAAAGCTATGTCAATATTTACGCAATGAAAGTTAGGTGTATTCAGAGTTGGGTTACACACGTGCTTGAAAGGAGTTGATTTTTTTGGGCTCCCGTTCAGGATATCCAAATCACCTGCACATAGTTTGCACCTCCCAAGGTTGGCAACAGTGTCTATCTTGTCTGATTGTCAAGATCTGGTCTTGCAAGAGCTTGGAATCTCAGGGATGGAAAATGCTCCCTAAAGAAGCAGATTAGTTTTTTTTTTTTTTTTTTTTTCATGCAAAGAAAGGGGTTGCTAAATGAAAAGTTTTAGTTGTAATTATCAAATTACTCACTGCTGCAAATTTGGTTTCTTTTACCTTCCAGTTTTTATAAAAAAAATGTGTTTTATTTATTTTATGTATCATCAGCTTTTTGTTGTTGTTCTGTTGTTTCTATAGGAATGATGTTTTTTTTTTTTTTCTTTTTTTTTTTTTAACAGGGCTGGGTTGCTAGCTCGAGACCCAATTCATTTGTTTATTCTTCTTTGGGACTGGAAACTGTCAGTGATTTTGTATGGGCATAGAGCCGAGAGCCATGCCCAAGGGACAACCAATGGGAATCCAGGGTTCGAATCCCTCAACCTCCAAACAACAATCTAGAGCTTGAACCACTCGAGCCACCACTGTCCTTCATTTTGCTTTCCTGTAAGGAAAACACGTTGGAAACTTTAGTTTAAATGATTTGACACTGTTTCTTTTTAATCATTCATTCATTCATTCATTCATTTTCTATATCGCCTATCCTGGGCGCCTCTAGCCTATCCCAGGAGACTTTGGGCACATGGCAGGGTACACCATGGATGGGGTGCCAATCCCTAGCAGGGCACATTCACTTACTACAGGCAATTTGGGAATGCCAATTAGCCTAATATTCATGTCTTTGGGCTGAGGGAGGAAACTGGAGTACCCGGAGGAAGCCCCACCAAGCACGGAGAGAACATGCAAACTCTACGCACACAGACCCAACACATAAATTGAACCACAACTCTGGAGGTGCAAGGTGACAGTGCTCATCACTAAGCCATCGCGCTGCCTTTAATCTTTAAAGTTAAAAATCATATTTGTTGGTTTGTGCTTTGAACAGTGTCCCATAGTCTTATTTCAGCATGACTTATTGTGATTCCATTAGACTATCACAGAGTGATGCTGGATTTAAGGTCAAGGGGCATTTAGGCAGCTTAGTTGTCAAGGCATTGGACTACTAATTGGAAGGTCCTAGGTTACAACCCCAGCACCACCGAGTTGCCGTTAAACAAAGCCCATAACCCTCAAATGCTCAGATGCAAAATTTTAAATTAAAAAATTAAAAGAAAGTCACAGGGCCCACAAGTGGCGCAGTGGTAAAGTGTTGGCCCTATCATCCTGGGATTGCTGGTTCGATCCCCGGGTGATTCTGTAGCCTCTCGCAGCCAAGGGCCTAGAGAAAGCAAATTGGCCGAGCTCTCTCAGCAGGCTGGGATGGGAGGCACTTAATGTTCTCACATTAATTACAGCGCTACGGCCAGTCAGGGGCATCTGTGAGCTCACGCAAGCGGAAGGAGCGGATAGTGCTGTTCTGAGTGTGTTGCACTGCCCCCAAATGATACGTGTTCGAAAAGATGTGTTAGGTGACGTCATGTGGTTCGGAGGAAATAGTCTGGTAAGTCTGCGGTCCTTCTGACTGAGCGGTCGTAGTAGCCTTAATGTGGAGCCCCCTAGTGATGGGGAGGAATTGGACATGACTAAATTGGGAAGAAATATATATATACACTACCGTTCAAAAGTTTGGGGTCACTTGCAAATTTCTTTGTTTTTGTTTAGTGATTTCTTTTCTACATTCTACA
>JAQMYJ010000037.1:32892368-32904345 GCA_030014305.1 Clarias laeviceps
GTTGTAGAATGTAGAAAAGAAATCACTAAACAAAAACAAAGAAATTTGCAAGTGACCCCAAACTTTTGAACGGTAGTTTATGTAATATATATATATATATATATATAACATTTAAATATGGTTCATCCCTGTATTATGATAAAGCTCTGTTTGCTGTAAACTTGTGTTTTTGCATTGTTTTTAATGTTTCTCGTGATCTTTAACAAACGTTTTAATTAAAAATGTTTTGTGTGCAACAAAACTCATCACCTTTTTCTACTTTGTTCCAAGTTGCTATCAGTATGACTCACAACTAGAACACAATCAAAGCATGAGTTTGCTCTTTTTTTTTTTATTAAAAACCAACCAACACTCATTTACATTTACATTTATAACTAAACTGCATATTTACACTGCCATAAACACAACTTCAGGCTGATTTATCCATCAGAACTAAATAGTTGCAGGTGGAGTTATAGCATTTTGCAAAAAACATCCAAACAATTTTGTTGTAAAATTTTGGCATTTGTGCTTTTTAACACCTTTGTGACTGAAAGAAGCAATACAGAAAATATTTCCTAACAGCTTTTAATACGCCCCACCCCACAAAAAAAAAAATTAATTGCAGTCAAACTACTTCAAATACTTTCTTAAGGGAGAATCAATGTTTCTTCGGGTTAGGTTGGATGAGTAAGAGTTCTAGCTTAACAAAGAAATTCTACTTTGAACCTTTGCTGAAAGGAAAATCCTGTGTTCTACATAAAACTGCCGAGGCTTCCTAAAAAGCACATGAACGAAAGAACAGTTAGCCCTTTATTTTTTAATTATTCTCATTATTGCTATTGAACATTTTGCAGTCTGGTAGATACTTCTGATTGGCTGATAGTTTGAAGAACTTCCCCAAACCCCCACCATCACTCACCCTACTAAGCATTTCACTTCTACTGGGAAGAGATTTAACCCAGGTGGTTATGACTAGCTGTCACCCGACTTGTGACATGCAAGTGCCCTGACTGATTTCCCAAGTACATCAATGTCACAGCAGACAAGTTGACAGGGACAAGAGGAGAAATTATACTCCCTCGGCACAAAACAGACGAAAGCTACACACATAATTGTGCAATTTTGTAATGGTATGCTGGACCATTTTCCCTTTACACTTCATTTTCACTGCCCCTTCAACCCCCTTTTGTACTGACTGGCATTTTTAAGAGCCGTGGTCTCTCAGATCTACTCAGGGTTATTATTTTAACCTTATTTTAGACATTTTAAACTCTACTTCACACAAGAGATTAATGACCAATGAATGTTTGGACTAGTCATCTTTCATTAGCATCTAAAGAATAATTTAGCACTAGATTCTTTTAATCAATTTTCTGATCAAGAAATCCTTCATTAATAATGTTCTCAGTAATCTAAGGCAGCTTTGGTTTTAGGACTTTCCAGCTTTGATGCTGCTCTGTTATATGCAGTGTAGCTTTTATGTTAGAAAGGTCTTTTGTCTCTCAGGGGTTAGAGTTGGCTTTTCTTTCAAGCAGAAATATATATTAAGCTTCTGTACACACCTAGAACCTCAAACTTTTGTCTTTAGAATTCTTGAGGAACTTTTTTTTAAATTGTACTTGGAAATATTAAAGAAAACAGTGTTCTACTTTTATTTTGTGTGAACTTTAGGTGACCTGTTGAACTCAAACTCCAACACTGTATTGAAGCTGTGCTTCCATAACAGGAAGAATTCGCTGTAACCCAGGTGTTTTTTTGTTTTTTGTTTTTTTTTGCAATTGAGAAAGCCAAGCCAATTCAAGATAGGCTACAGTACTAAAATATACATTGAACAGTCATAAAATTAAAATGTGAAACATTAAACATGTAGGTTCCCCATGTGCCACCAGGGCAGCTTTGGTCCCAGATGGCGCGACTCCATGAGTTCTATATGGCTGTGCTGTGGTGTCTGGAACCAGGAACTTAGTGGTGGATCCTTTGGGTGTTCTGGTCTCTCCATGTATCAGAGTTGTTGGTCCAGCGAATTCCATGGATACTTGGTTGGATTGAGATATGAGAAAGTTGGAGGCCAGATCAACCTTGAATTCTTTCCCTGATAAGCCCCATACATGGCAGGCCATGGCAGAACACCCAGTGCTTCTGACACCTTTCTAACATATCCAGCATTAAGTTTTTTCAGCAATATGTGCTACATTGGCTTTACTTTTAGATTTGACCAGACAGGATAGTCTTTGCTCCCCTCAAGCATACTTAAGCATATGAGCCTCGGGTGTCCATGATCCTGTCACCAGTTTACTGGTATATAATTGATAATTGATAAAGCACTAAAGCACACATGATCACGATTTCATCAGGGAGAGCGAAAGTTCTGTTTCAGTAGCTGTGGGTGTGGGTGTGTATCAGTAAGAGGATCTGCTGACAGGTACAGAGGAGCAGGTCTTAGGGAAGAAACAGTCACATCATGAATAACCCAGAAAGTCTTATTAAATATTTACAGCGGTAGATTTCTCTCTCTGTCACTTCCTTTAGAACAGAGGGAGCCGGAGAGCCAGACATGGACCTGTTAAAGCATGAAAGGATGCCACAAAGCATTGTGTGTCTCTGTGAGAGCTTTGTCTCAGTCATCCAAAGACCTGCAGATCCCGAAACAATAAATATAGCAATAAATATTGATGACAGCAGGCCGACGGAGCATCCTGTGGAGAAACCCACACACGGGCATTTGCATCTTAGAGCCCTGTCCATACCAGGGAAGACAAATATCACCAAATCTTTAGAACAACAAAAATATTTGTCCGTCCCACTGCTGGCGAGGGATTCGCAAGGAGGAGACCATGTTAATCTTCCAGAAAGCAGTCGGCACATGAAGAAAGCGCAGCCACCTGATCAGTCCGACACGAAGGCAAACACGCCCGCTATTATTCAGCTATTTCTCCAGATATATCTTTACTGACAGGCTTTTATTCCCTCCATCCATTCTTATAATCAGATAGAAGAGACAAGAGCCTCTTGAGGCCAATTCACTCTCGCGCAGGGGAGGCGAGACAGGCGTCTTTCTCTCCAGGAAGCAAGCAGCTTGTCTCTCTCTCTCTTTAACACGCACTGGCAGCGGTTCTGACGCGTGCGGATATATTGCCGAGCTGATTCAGGTGAGAACGTTTTAGCTGCAGTCAGACTGGAATAAACTGCTTCATAAATCACTAGATCTCACAGCGCAGCAGAAAATCCACCCAAACTGAAGTGACGCTTAGGTATTTAGCGGTTAATGCGCAGCTATTGCTGTAAAAAAAAAAAAAAAAAAAAGGTTCAAAAGAAAAAAAAATATATTTTTTAAATGATTAAATTTTATTACAAGAAGTCCAGTCTGATTTCATTCTCCACTTCTTCATATTTTACTTCCAAAGAGCCAGACTTTCTTGTATTTGTAATGTAGTCTTGAAGAATAGTTTTCCAGGTTTCGTGAAAGATTTATATATTTCCCTCTCTCATTTTTTGGCAAGTTTTGACTCTTATACTCAGTCCAGTCGCTGAACAGTTTCAGAGGGATGCTTTGTGTTTAAACCACACATTGACCTATGAATTGCTCAAGTGTAAAAAGCATCTAACTTAAGGCATATGAACCAGTCAGAAACAGGTGCAGATGATGACAAATGATCAGGCCGGTGATTAGTATACTGGTGATCCTGAATGCTGAGCGGTTGGAACAGACGAGAGGGGAAATGAGGTCGCTGCTGGGGTTGTTACATAAACAACCAATTTTTTTTATTGTATCTTGAACCACTTTGCAGCCTGTCATGGTAAAAAATTGTTCCCATTTCTTTCAATCATTTAATTTAATTTAATATGAAGCAATGAGGAATGGCTCAAGACGTTTGATAAAATACACCGTATATCAACTGCATAATAGAAACCGAGGGGGGTGTAAACTTTTGCACTCAACTGTACCATATAGGTAGCATATTTTAATAACGTAGATGTGTCAGCAATAACTAGTGCAGGAAAAAGCATTAAAAAGTTAGAAGGTAATAATATATACAACACAAGACTGAATTTATTGCCAAACATTTGGAAGAAAGAAAGAAAGAAAGAAAGAATAGAATAAATGAAATTTAGGAGAGAGTGAGAGAGAGAGAGAAAGAGAGAGAGAGAGTAAAAGCTGTGTCAGTAGTCTGTATAGTAGTACAGTAACAGAGCCAAACTTCATCCCATTATACAACTATAAATCTGGAGTCATCAAGAGTGGGAGAGAGAGTGGGGTGGGGGGAATAATGCAAACAGTAAATCCAAAAATCAAAACTCAGCATCCCTTCTTTCTAAATGCAGCGCTGTCATAAAAGCATTTCTATCGATGAATGGGCCAGCAGAAAGGTCAATAGTTAATTAAATAATCTATCACCTCCGGACTGCATGGAGAAAGAGTGGGGGTGCCACTCGACTCAATCAATGGCAGCGGCATTAAAAGGTCAGCTTCGGCTTTATGATAAGTCACCTGCTTAATGTTTACTCGGGAAATCAAGTGGACAACGAGCAACGCTCACTTCCGCTGCTCCGCCCCCTCCGTTCCCGCTCCTCAGGTCTGAAGATTTGCTTTCACCCTGAGTAATAGTACGGCATTACTAAGCGAGCCATGTGCCGAGATTGCACGTCGTCGCCGATGCATCATTAGACTATGTTTTTCTGCACATTCATTTTATCACAACGTGGCCACTGTATCAATTATGAATGAGCTCTGCTCTTATACAGGCTTTCTACATCCTTTATTTGTGCACTCTACGGGAAGGTACAAAGCGTCTGCCTTGGCAAACAAAGGCAGGATTGCAATTTCAACAGATGCTTCTAAGAAAATAGTAATTATGCAAATCGGACAGAATAATCGCGACGGTATCCATTATTTATTAGGTACACCTCCGGTTCGAACTTCGCTATGAGGCAAATAAAATGACTCCTTTTCCAATGCCCCCTAATTATGCATATGGATCATTTACGTTTTAAAATGATTGTGGTCATTTCAAAATGACTGCAGGTCTGAATTATGGCCGGCTCTAATTCAGCTAAAAAAAAAAAAGAAGAAGAAAAAAAAAAAGGAGGAATTGGAATTTCTATGCAAATGTTTGAGAGCATTAGCATCTCTTTTAATTAACTACTTTTCTGAAGTTAACAGAAGCCAGATTCCCTATATGTGTCAGATGAATGCAATATTACTTCTATCAATATAAAAGCAAGGCAAGAAAAATAAAACCCTCAATTAATCAAAGCACCCTTTTTTTGGAGTATACTTTTATAAAGTAGAGAACTAAAAAAAAAAAACACACTATCCAAAAAAAAAATAAAAAACTTTCCAAAGAACATTTGAGAAACCATTTTTTTTCCCCCTCTAAGGTGTACTTATATCATTTTGACTTTCGTTCATACAAGTGGTTTATCAATGTCAATGGCTCTTGTACTTCTTTGTCCCCCTGGTGGAACCTCTACAGGTTTTAAGTAGACTCCTACATAAGAATCTTTGCCTTCAGACAGTGTTCCAGAAAGGACAATTTAACAAAAAGAAAGACGTATCCATCCAAACCCATCAGGAAGCAAAAAAGCTAAATACACACTGCATGTACACAATACTATCCATCCAGGTCAGTGCATCTGAATAGTTTACTTTGCTGTATCATCAATGTAAAATAGTTTTTTCTTTGGTCAGATCAGATTTGCAATCATAATTACGAGTGACTTTTATCTGATTCAGCATGCATGTGCACATTATTGCATCTTTGCTGGCATCTTCTGGGTTAAAAACATGTCATATTTTTGTGACCGCTCATTAATTTCTAAAAGTGGATGCATTTTAACCAAAAATATGTTTTGGATTTATCTCGGCAGTGGTTCTCAACCTTATTCCTGGAGGACCACTCCCCGCCTATTTTAGCTTTTTCCCTGCTCTACCACACCCACTTTAATTAAGAAAAGGCTGTTAATTAGTTGATTAGTTACATCAGGTGCGCTGGGAGCTAAGAAAGCACTAAAGCAGTGGGTCCTCTAGGACCATAACTGAATCACTGGTGTATTGGATATATCTGATCTAGGACCACATACGAAGGTGACTCAGATCCAATCTAAAAACGACATACTGTAAGATTTGCGTCATGTTGGGGTACAGAGTCAGATTTGAGTAATTTCAAGCTAAGGTTAAATCCTACAAAAGACTGTTTCCTTCTAACCACTCAATCACATCATCTATACAGCTTTATTCCGTATACAGGGGGCCTGAAACCTATTCCAGGAGACATAGGGCATGAGGCAGGGTACACCCTGGACAGGATGCCAATCCATCACAGGGCACACAGACACACACACACATGCTCATTCACACACTACAGGCAATTTGGAAATGCCAGTTAGACTAATCTGCATGTCTTCAGACTGTGGGAGGAAATCGGAGGAAACCCACTAAGCAAGGGGGGAAACATGCAAACTACTGTATACACACACACACTGACCTGAGGGTGAAACTGAACCCGGACCCTGAAGGTGCCATGTGACAGTGCTAGCCACTCAGCCCCTGTGCCACCCTCTTCTTAACCAAGGTTTCAACAAGAGCATCTTTACAATAAAACCCCTCAACTATCCAAAGGACTTTTAAGGAAGTCTTCATTTAGCATAGAACGGAGGAAGGTTTTTTTTTTTTTCTGCACAGTATCTCTTGAGTTCATTACTTTGAAAATATAATGTAAAAAAACTTTGAACGAGTATATTTCTTACATTCTGTAGAGTGAACCCCTTTGAGAATAAAAAAAATAAAAATAATTAAAAAAACATTTTTTCTTCCAAATATGTACTCATCATATTTTGACTTCCATTCATCCCAATCTTTTGCCATGTCATCAGTGTCAATCACATCTTCAACTTCTTTCTACTACTTTATCCTGCTGAAGGAACCCTTGAGGAAACCTTTGACTTTGGGGAATTCTACAATAAATGTTCCAGCATTTCAGAAAAAAAAAAAAAAAAAAAAACTGTGTCAAATCTTTCCTCTGTTTTTTTTTTTTTTTTTGTGAGGGTGGTGATGGGGGGGGTACTCTAAAGGGTCTAGGTCAAATTCTACAGATGGGTATTTCCATTTCCTAGATAGTAAGAAACCATATCCACTAGCCAATGAACCCATTAGGAACCTTAATTAAAAAAAATGTACACATCACATTCTAATAGGCCAAAAAATCCTTAACCATCTAAAGAACCTTGAGGAACCTTTCTTCTTGGAGAATGTACTGTACTTACTGTATCATGCTTCTTTAAACTCTATTCATCCGAGTGTTTATCGCGTTTTAGGAATTTTAGGAATTGTTTGTTCTTCTAGTGAAATCCTAAAATGTTCCATGTAACATAGAATTCCTTTGTAAAGAAGGTTCCCTTATGAAGAAATACTCCTACACAAGTAAAAACAGCCTCAAATGTTTTTAATTCCTTCTCTGTGAAGTTTCCCTAGAACCCATGGCATGAGACAATCATGTGACTCATCCCATGAAATAGGAAGGTCAAAAACATTACTCATCATCCAGCATCCATCGCCATGAAGCTGAACTGCGTCCTCAGGCTTCCGGTCATTTTTTGTATAGTGGCCTGTTCCTGAAGAAACATGGTAGATGGAGTGTGTGTGAAGAGGGGAAATATCTTGCTGAGAGTGAAATTGTGTCAGAATCTCTCAGTGGGAAAGCTCTTTGTCCTTTGCTTTTTCACACATATTCATTTCATAAATCTTTTGCATTTGGTGATGTTGGAAAACATCGGGTCCTTTTTCCCGGCTGTAAAAGTGACATAAGTTGGAAGGAGGCCTCGGTAAACAGACACGAAATGAAACAAAAGGCATGACTCTTTGTTCAGGGTTTGATCTCTTCACAAACTCTGATTGATTTAGTCATTATACTGCATGAACATTTATATTCATATCAATCACAGGTTCTTCCATGAGTGTTTTTTCCAAGGCCTGGGAAAAGTCACAGGGTGGCGGACGACGTCTTCCCATCACCTCCTGGAGTTTGTTGTTCTTTTCAGCATGGCCTTCTTCGCCCTGATCCTCCATGCCACTTCCTGTCACCCTTGCATGAGAGGCTGTCAAAATAAAGTCTCCCTGCCGTTCTCCCCGCCTGCCAGCGCCCGCTGCCAGCTTCAGACGAGCAGGAAGAGCTGGCACATTCGATTGGTCACGCCGATCGGAACACTCATCAATCTCGCGATCTCTGGGCCTGCGTGGGTCGCCGAGCCCTGTCAGCTCCAGAGTAATATCCGCCTCCCAAGATCCTCTGTTTGACACGCTCTGTCTTAACCATGTAAAAATAGTTCCATGAGATAAAACTTTGCAAGTGTGTGTGTGTGTGTGTGTGTGTGTGTGTGTGTGGACACATTCTTAGCTATGTGATAAAGCTCCGTTTCATACAATCGTTCATCTGGAGCTTTGGATCAAGGCTGTCAGTTTGTCAGCATTAGAGTCTAAGAGAGACATGAACAGAGAAGCAGAACCTAATCAGAATAACAGGATAATACCACTGATACACACACACACACACACAAGCACACACACAATCTCTCACATTCTCCTCATGTCCATCACTTGCTATTGGCTTTTCTACATTATCGAATTCTTTACTCTGAACATAACTGACATGACTCTAAGAGCAAACAGTTCGCTTTTAAACTTTTAAATCTTAATCGTATGTGCACCACAATAACAGATATAAAATATCTGTGTACCAATTATTCCAAAAACAAACCGGGATTCCAGATTCTAACCTGGAATCTGATCCTGTTTTCCCACAGCAGCAAAGATAAAGAAAGGGCAGCGTGTTAATGTCAGGTTTTATACTGTACTGTATGTTTAAATGTGATTGGAATTGGACCTAGACGTACTTCGTTGTTGGAATACAAACAAGCACAAACTGTCTGTTAGTGCCATAATGCTATTAGTATTTGTATTTATTTAGCACTTTTTAGAAAATTGTATCTACTGTAGGATGATACCTGGCAGTAGAAAAGCCAGACATGTCTTTGTGATGTCCGAATTCTGGACCTTTCCACAACCACATATCGCTCATTATCCATATCTTTGTTTTGAATACACTAAATCGGCTTTTTCAAAAGAACAACCATCTCTTCCAGAAGAACAACCATCACTGCAGCACTCCACCAATCAGGCCTGCATGGTAGAGTAGAGTGGCCAGACGGAAGCCACTCCTCATTAAAAGGCACATGACAGGCATTTGGAGTTTGGACCCAAAAAGCACCTGAAGGACGCTCAGACCATGAGAAACAATAGTTTATTTGTTGAAGCAACTTTGGCACCCATTACATCCTCAAGTCTTTTTCAGTATGATGCTATAAGATGGTTGTTGTTCTGGAAGGTTCTTCTCTCTCCACAGAGGAACACTGGAGCTCTTTCAGACTAACCATTGGGTTCTTGGTCACCTCCCAGACTAAGGCCCTTCTCCACTGATCGTTCACTTTGGCAGTGCGGCTCACTCTAGGAAGAGTCCTGGTGTTTCCTAACTTCTTCCATTTATGAATGATTGAGGCAACTGTGCTCATCTGGACCTTCAATGGTGCAGATATTTTTCTGTACCCTTCCCCAGATCTGTGCCTCGGTACAATCCTCAGAGGTCTACAAACAATTCCTTGGACACCATGGCTTGGTTTGTGCTCTGGCATGCACTGTTGACGGTGTGTGTCTTTTGAAATCATGTTCGAAATTGAATTTACCACTGGTGGACTGTAATTGAGTTGAAGAAACATCTCAAGGATTAGCAGTGGAAAGAAAATGCACCTGAGCTCAATTTTTGAGCATCATGGTAAAAAACTGTGAATACTTATGAAAATGTGATTTATTTATTTATTTATTTAATAAATTTGCAAAGTTTTCAAACAAATGTCTTTTATCTTGTCATTATGGCGTATTGTTTGTAGAATTTTGAGAAAAAGAATAAATTTAATCAAATTTGAAATAAGGCTGTAACATAGCAAAATGTGGAAAATGTGAAGCGCTGTGAAGACTTTCCGGATGCACTGTATTGACCAATGTGTTTTATATCTAAGCTTTATACCTGGCAAGTTGCTTGCACCAACCATAGACTGCACAAGAACTGATCAAACCCTCTGTGATGTCGCCCATAAGTTTTCTTGGCAGGAGTTGATTCGTCCTAAACCCGTGCTTAATCCATAAATGGATAAATGGGTGGAACAAATGGCTGTTGGTTAGAACATCCCTTAGTTATCACAAGCTAGCGACCTTACATTAACTTTGACTTAGGTAAAATGCTTTCCACACCTCTTATGCATTAGTGTATGACTTAATGTAATTTTAACTGATGAGTTTCATCAAAATTGACCACCTTGTACAGTTGTCATGAATGGGACGTCTAGTTATGGAGACCAAACTGCATCTCAGTTTGCATTCATTACTGTTGACACTATCATAAACACAAAAACCCATCCAAAGGGAACATTTGGTTATGGACCAATGGAAAGCTACCCAGGCAAGTACCAAAGGCAAGTACCCTTTCCATGGGAAAGAGGTACTGTAAAGGGGGAGGGGGTGGGTATTAAGTAGGGATGAGTAATGAGGGGCCCTTAAAAAGGCCATGTCATATGAAAAAGGTTGGCATTGTCAAAGTTGGTGGGGTAAGTATATTAGCCTTTCAAGTGGGCCAGAATCTCTAGCAGCACCACTGGGTTAATGCATATTGTGAAATACCCTTTGTATTTTCTCCTATTTCCTCTACCTGGAAAAAAGTAAGGAAAAAGCGAGGCCTGAATTGAGCAATAGGACGAGCGACAGAGGAGGATAAACGTCTCCTCTGAGGTCAGGCTGGCTGAATGAAAGACTCAGGTAGCGGCGGCTCGCTTTAATAAAAGGGATAGAATTTCCATTTGCTCGGGACATTCTTAATGTATTGTTTTTGCAGTGCAGACAGTACGAATGAGTCAAGAGCCAAAGAATACACTTTATAGACACAAATAATCGTAAATTGGGAATGTCACCTTTAAGCTCAGGCATTTTTATTATTGTTAGTGGAGCTGCGGAGAGGTTGATGTTTTATTCTCCCGAGGGTGCTGGGAAGAGAGGTTTGGAGAAAGCGCAAGAGTGAGTGAGAGAGAGAGAGAGAGAGACAGTGAGAGAGAAAGCTAGAGAAAGAGATGGGTTTCCCATACCTCTCAGAGATTGATAGCAGATGGTTGGCTCTAAAATAAACCTATCCATTACCAACACAGGCTTTTTCATACCACACGCGGTTACTGCTCTCTGCATCTTTACGTCTCTTACATCTCTACAGCCTTTGTTGGGACCTGTTATACGCATGCACAAAGTTCAAATCATGTCAGGGTTAGAGATACAGTCCATACACTTTATAACACATTTTTCTGAAAAGGTGTAAGGCTTTTTATTTTTTTGTTAACAGGAATCACACTCAACATTTCCCAGCATGGTCACAAGTGTTGTCTGAGCGTTACTGCAGTGTATGAAGACAAGGCCTACAACAAAATGAAAAGCATGGGTTACACTGAAAAGTTGGATATTGATCTCTTAATATAGTGGTCTCTTATTACCAAACTGACCTCAAACATTTATCTGACCAAAGGTATGTGGATACCTGATCATCAACACCCATTTGGGCTTGATGAACATCCCATTGCAGATTTGGTTCTGTTTGTGCTGTTACAGAAACCTCCTCTCTTCTGGGAGGCTTGTGATCATTTAAGTACAAAAGCATTCGTGAGATCAGGCACTGAAAAGAGACAAGTTTGAGTTCATCTCAGTGTTGTATAGTTGGGAAGAAATTAGGTCTCTGTGAAGAACATTCAAGGACTTCCACTACAATTTTGGCAAAGCATGTCTTCATCGTACAATTGTTTGCTAACGGCCAAAACACTACATTGGTACTGATTTTATACACTACCGTTCAAAAGTTTGGGGTCACTTTCTAACTCCATGATGGTTCCTGATTTTTATTTCTTTCTACAT
>JAQMYJ010000037.1:32904445-32925641 GCA_030014305.1 Clarias laeviceps
TGTAGAAAATAAATCACTAAACAAAAACAAAGAAATTTGCAAGTGACCCCAAACTTTTGAATGGTAGTGTATATATAATTTATTTATTTATTTATTTTATTTTTTATTTTTTTATGGTATACATATAATACAGAAAATGTGTGTGCCAAAGGAGCTACTTCTGAAGTTCATGCAATTCTTGCTTCCCTAAAAATTTCAAGTCGATAACTTTAGCCGTTTTTGGGGGATTATTTTATTTGTGCCCCAAAAATGGCCATTTTTCAGCATTATACTCTCTCACTTCAAACTATAATTACTTAAAATGCATGCAAAAGTATTGATACTGAAATTGCTTCCAGAAGCTTATGAACTGTAAAAATTGTTGCTTAAATGTAAATGTATTGTTGCAACCATGTCAAATTCATATTGCAATATCTTATCAATCCTGCATTTTAAAATAATAAACCTTTTCATGTTTATGTCATTTCATGTGAAATCTGAATGACAATTATGACAATTAAGAGTTACGGACACTACATAAAAGGGCATGAAATTGTATTTAGCAAATGTGTTTCCTTTTATCTGATACAGGCATGGATCGAGAGATAAGAAACATTAAGTATTATGAAAAATGGTGTTATATGATCCTACTGTATCTGAAAATTCACTTTTTTACACGTTATAGCACCAATACCATGTTTTGCCCATTATGCAACAGTATGGTGCATACACATATATACATATGGTTGCTGGTGAGAAAGGCATATAGGTGTCCACAAATCTTTGGCTAAATAGTATACTGCCCCCTCCTGGTGTGGAGAATTATTTTCTTCCCCACAGGCACAAAACCATCAACCATCAACTTTATGGTGTTTTCAAAAGGCAACTTTTCTCAAAAGAATTGAGATGATCCTTGGTTGGTCTTGGCCAAGGATAGTTTTTTGATGCGCATGTAATGGCTATTAAACTGAAACATGAAGCGGCCACTAATCTTTAAGACTGGTCAGACCATTCCCAAACTGAGTCACAATTCATTCCAATGGAGCCAGGCAGCTTTAGCAAAACAGACAAAGCAAACATTCATATATTCAAATTAGATTTGTAACACTTGACTGGCTCCGAGCGAGTCAGGAGGCCCGGTTGCCAGCTATGCTTCAGCGTGTGTGTGTGTGTGTGCGTGTGTGTGTGTCAGTGCAAATTAACTGGGCCTTGTGTTTTCGACTTGACATTAATTTTGAGGAATAATATTGAGGAGGTGCGACATGTTGCCTTCCGCCTGCCGTGTTCTAATAAGTACAGCAGAGCTCGCTGGGAAAGCAAGAGCTTATTAACTGAAGGCTAAGGTAGCGCAGGAGAGAGAGAGAGAGAGAGAGAGAGAGATTTAAAACCGCAATATACCTAATCCTGAATATATTACCTATTTGCATGCAAAATGCTATATACAATTTGAATATTAATTGAAATATGGAAATGACGTGAGCACCAGTAATCACTGCTGTTGCTGAAAGGTAACCGTACAAGGAATATGTCATTTGTTTAAAGTTGTAAATCACAAAGGTGGTATGCGCGGTCAGGGATGTCGGCTGATAAGCACGTCACCTTTTTGATTGATGAAAGCGACAAATACTGAAGAACGAAAAAAGGAAAACTAATGAATGTACAGTATACAGTTTTTTTTCTCATTACAGGAATGTACTGTACAGCATAATGCCTGCAATTTGTCGAAGAAGAAAAAAGAACCCAAAGCTTTTCTAACTCGTTGGATAAGTGCAGCCTGCGTGCGACTGTGTGTTGACAGAAGCATTTGTAATGAATTGATTCAAGCACAGTATTTCATGTAGTCATGGATTAAATTACATTACTGCACAAAAGAGGTAAAAGGGAGCTACTATATGGGCTTTGAGGTGTCCAGTCAGAGCTAGAAAGAATATAATGCACAAAGATGATAAAATGTGCTGCTGCAGAATTCATCCTGCTTCTTATCGTTAGTGCATTTGCATTTTATTCATTTGGCACGTTTTACTTTTTCCAAAATTACTCATGAGTGAAATGCTGAAATGCTTAAAGTATGGCATCCTGTGGGTCTTTTAGGGAGACATCAGAGTTATTTCTGATATACCATACCCTCAATTCTTCATATTTTGCTTCCAAAGCCAGATTTTCTTGTGTTTTTAATGTAGTCTTGAGGAATAGTTGTCCAGGCTTCCTAAAGAACTTTTTAGCTATTATTTTTGCCGCTTATTTTCAGTCCAATCTCTGTACCTGAGCAGTTCAAGAGCAATATTATTTGTTTGTTAATCCACAAGGTGACTTATGAATCATTTATAAAAGCATAAAAAGTATCTAACTTAAGGCATGAACCAGTGAGAAACAGGTGCAGATGATGGCAGATGATCAGGCCGGTGATTATTATACTGGTGATGCTAAATGCTGAGCGGTTGGAACAGACGAGAGGGGAAATGAGGTCACTGCTGAGGGTGATACCTAAACATATAACAATTTTTATATTGTCTCTTTAGACACTCTGCAGCCTGTCGCTTTTTGTTCCCATTTCTTTAATTACTTCCATATAATGTGAAGACACCAGGGGGGGTCAATATTTTTGCACAGTTCTGTATGTAATTAAAACACATTTTCATGAGAACAGGACAAAGAATTACAATGTTTCTATGTTTCTTCAACAATCAATTTTTATTCTATTGAAACGTGTTTTGATTTGATGTGTGTGTGTGTGTGTGTGTGTGTGTGTGTGTGCGCAGGTGGGATATATCTCTCTGCCAGCTGTGATTCCTTTCCATAACCAACCCTAACATCTGTCCCCAGATTATAGATTATGGTTGGATTAATAAAATGATGCAGCACACACACACACACACACACACACACACACACACTCAGTGTATCTTCCCTGAACTAAATCTGCCACTGGAAGATAAGCTTCTCAAAGAGGTACATGCATAACTAATGCTGTCTAAAAGTTGCATTTGAATTTTATTCGCTGAAAATGTTTAGGATTGGAATATTACTGTTCCTTTGTTAAAGTAGGTAAAGTACTGTCCTCTTTTTTAAGCAATAAGCTAAACCTAAAATTTAGATATTTCTAAAAAAATAATGCATATAATTATGACATACAAAATCCAATAGATTCATCTAAAACAAGTTCGTTTTCACTATATGTGCTCATTATAAAATGACGTATAGTAATACTCACTGGTTTTAAAAGAAAAATGTTCCTTAAAATAAAAAAGAAATGACTGAAATAAAAACAGCGGATTATTCTGCTTTAGCTAAAAAAAAAAAAAGAAAAAAAAAAAGAAAAACCTTTATTCTGTAGAGTATGCAAAAGTATGCATCTTATACACAAAAACACACAAACGCACACACAAGCTGATTTTCATGTCCTCCCCTCACTGCCTCCTGAGGTCTCATTACACGCTGAAGCACTCGGGTCGCAGCCGGATCGCCAGAGTTTTCCTGTTTTAATCTAAAACCAGTGACCCACACCATCAACCAGGAGCTTGCTGGACTTGAAACAACGGTCAAAGGCCAAAGCAGTTGCACATGTTTAACCTAATGTTCAGAACTGTTTATCTGCTCTGTTTTTCTTATTTGTGCATGTGTGTGTGTGTGTGTGTGTGTGTGTTTCTGTTTTCAGCTTGGTATTATTTAACGCAGTGTGCACAATAAGGCAATATCCTCTAAGCAGTTTCCGCTTTAGACATCAAACGTCCAGGGGAAAACCTGACATTTAATGTGATGTGCAACTGATTTACCCTAATACCCACCTGATCACTGCTCATTAATTTATTTATATATATTTTTTTCAATCTATTACTTCAGACAAGGTTTCAATTCTTCAGGACGTACGTAAAGAAAAGACATGAATGGTAAAAATGTAAAGTATCAGCTGTAAGAAAGCAAAAGCTACGCAAACACTGACACTAGACACTCTTACCATACTGTAAATGTTAAATTAACAAGTGTGCTACAATACACCAGTATACACCTGAATTTCAAGCAAGCTAGGTTGTTTAACTGAACCATACAAAATTTACATTAAAGCTTTCAGGTAATGGTAAGGTACGTAGCTCACGCAGTTGATTGGTTCTTGGGCAAGACCTTAAACCCTACAACACATAAAACTCAGCCACTGCACGTAGTGCCAGTCCCAAACCCAGGTAGAAAAGGGAAGGGTTGTTCCAGTAAGGGCATAAAAGGGCATAAAACCTGTTAGATCTTGGGGATCAGATGATCTGGTGTGGTGACCCCTAGGATAAAGGGCCAAAAAACTTTTTAGGTAACAATGTATTATGTCAAGCCTGTTATGTCATAGTGTTTTTTTGCATTGCCCCTCCTCCTTAATTTTGACTCTAGGACCTAGTTTTGTGTTCTGATTGACTGGAAAAATGCACTTCCACAAAGGGGTGATGGGCGGTTGGGGACAGAAGCTCATTTGCACATAATGCTACAGAAAGTGATGCAATGCATTTGAAACGGGAGTGAAGCTGAAGGTATTTCAGGCATGCCAGAATGCATGATCAACAATAAGTAGAATATTAACAGAGGCTTTTCAGAGACCTCTAAGACTTACGCATACTTATTAAAAAAAAAGGAGGATATTATGGCACCTTTAACGCTGCTGATGAGAAATTAGCACAATGTACTGTACATAAAGTTAATAAAGTTAAAGCAGCACAACATGATGTTGGTAGCCTCAGTAGCAATTACTAACCTTTCATTGATTCATTGTGTATCAAATTCATGATAGAAACTTAACCTACATACTGTATATGTAGCAAAAGTATCTTAACAAGAGCAGGAATCTTAGAGCCGAATTGGTGAAGTTCATCACACATGCATTCATGTCTACATACAGTATGAGAGGCTCTGGTTAAGGTTTAACCCATGTCTTCTGCAACATTATAACCAGAAGTCACTTCTAATCTTTGCATGTTATCATTTCTCGATTCCTTCCCGCCTTTATTGAAGGGGGAAAGAAAAAAACACCTCAAAAACATAATTATGTTGGTGTGTAAGATTTGGGTGAGACCCTAACCATCCTTGGTGCTGTGACAGGGTGATAAGCAGAGAGAGGGAGAGAGAGAGAGAGAGAGAGAGAGAGAGAGAGAGGCTCAGAGAACAGTTTTTCTCTTTGACATGCAGCTCTCCATTATCCCAGTAAGCGCTAATATTTAAAGACAACGAAACATGAAGTTGGAGAGAAAGAGATAGGGGAAAAGCTCACAGAAGAAGTAATATGTACTGAATGATCCACAGCTGTTCAACAGTGATGTACATAATAAACATTTTGGAGGAAATAAAAAATGGCCAGTTTTAAGATCCTAAAATCTTTGCCGATATAATCTTCATGTCACTTAATGTACGAATAGATTTTTTTTTTTAATTCAGATTTTTATTTTCTTTTTGTTAACAAACTGTATATTTATAATTTAAATTTAAAATTGCATGCCAAAGTGTTTGTTAATATACCATAAAAGCTTAGTTAGGTTGTTTATTTCCAAGAAGTCTTTTTGATATTTAGGGCTGAATAAACATTAGTCCTAGATGCTCTTATGTTATACCCAATGCATTCAGCATATGTCTAAATAAAGAGCCACTATGGGTTTAAATTTATTGTGATCACTAGGAAAACGTAACTGTGGTGGGTCTTTATGTGGATGTGTGACATAGGAAAGGGAGAAAAACAGGTAGGCTAAATAAATAATCTGAAATGTTTTAATGCATTTTGAAATTTATTGTAATGCAATCATTTGTGGTTTTCTTTACTTAATAATGAGACAATTTTCCAAAACACAGTTTTCTTTTAATGGTTTATGCAATACAAATACTATAAAAGTATGAGGGGTCTTCAAGTCATATCAGGATGAAATTTCTCATGAATGAAGGCGTAAAACTGTCGGACGTTTATAAAAGACTATAAAATTTTAGCTGTATTAAAACATTTGAATGGTGCAAAAGTTTGGAAGCAGGCTGTACGTTCGTGAATGAGGATCCTTGCTGAGGAGCCCACTTGGAGCTCACTGAGTCGATCCTGTAAACATTCAGTGAGTGGAACGCCTGATCCTTGAAAATTGATGGATAACTTGTGGCCAACTTGAGGAAGAGAGACCTTTTTTTTGGAAACAGTAAACACAATCATTCACCAACACCACTTGCACATTACTGGAAATCGGCTGGGATTTATTGCTGCATTCCTTGTACAGTCCTGACCTCGCTCCAAGCCATTTCCACATGTTAGGGGCATCCTGGGATGCTAGTGTTTCAGACTTGAAGCATGCAGTCAGATCATGGCTCTGGCATATTGAGTAAACTTTCTACCTGGTGTCCAAACACTAGTGGAATGCTGGGATAAGTGCATTACTGTAGCAGGGGATTATATAGGGAAATAAAGCTAACTTTTACTCTATTTTTTCTATTATTTTGGTTTGACTTGAACACACTCCAGTTAATGCACACCAATGCCCTTTATGTTTGTACCGATATAACATTACTGATCAATTATTAATTACAATTCAATAGCACTTTTTGAACTGCAGAATTTCCTTTTTTCCTTTTACAGTCATACTTTTTGAGCGATGGTAAATCATGTATTGTTTAGCTAGAAGATTTAATTCATGGATTTTTCATGGCAGAGAAATTCCAGAGAATTGCATGGCAGATAATTGTGTCTAATTGTGGTATGTAATGAATAAAAACAAAAACAATGGTTCAAATAATGAAACTATGAGACTTTGGGAAAAGAATGACTGAAGTAAAACCCAGAAGATACAAGAGTTTGGAGAGAGAGAACAACAGTCCACCCAGCTAACGTCCTGTGCACCGTATTGCAAATACAGGAATTATGGCCAAGTTCGTCCTTGGAGAAATAGATATCCTAGGAGTGAAGAATGGCCGATGGTCAAAGGCCAAACAGCCCTCTTTCTCTCTCTCTCTCTTCTGACCAGCTGTTCTCTCCCAGGTCTGATTAGATATAAACCTGTAGCTCGGGGCTTCCTCTAGCATTTCAGATTCCCTCATTATTTGGCCCATAACATTTGTAAACTGGGTAAAAACCAAAGAACATGTGGAAAAATAATTTCAGGCAGTCATAGTTAAATAATCTGTTTAAGTCTTTAGCCTTGTCTTTTACCGTGTTTCTTTAATGTGGTCAGTTCTCTGAAATGTTATTATTCAGGATGGCTTAAACACACAATACTGTACATAAGCAACTGCTACTATTTTAGGAACTAAACTGGCCCTAAGATATTCAACAGCTGATAGGATCACAAAGCTCCAACTCATTTCAGTCATGGATTATTATCCATTCCAAAGCAGCGTAGTGCTTAGCACTATGGTCTCGCTCTCACCTCCAGGGTCAAAGGTTCAGAAGGTTTGCATGTTGTCCCCGTGCTTGATGGGTTTTCTCCGTGTATTCTGGTTTCCTCTCACAGTACAAAGACATGCCGATTAGACTGTAGCGTGTGCATGCTTGTACCCTGCGGGGATTGGCACACCGTCCAGGGTGTGCCTCTACTTAGTGCTCAGAGTCCTCTGGGATAGACACCAGGCTCTTCTGAAACCCTGTACAGGATAAGTGGTATAGAAAATGAGTGAAGGAGTGATTTATTATCATTCCTTCATCTTCAGGGAATGAGAATACATCCCCAGTGATAAATTTGGCGCCCTGTTCAGGGTGTAACCCGCCTCACACCCTAAGTCTCCATGCCCTCTGTGACCCTGCATACAGGATAAAGCGGTATAGATGATGAGTGAGTGAGTGAGTGAGTGAGTGAGTGGGAATACATCCTGAATGGGATGCCAGTCTATCTCAAGTCAGACATTCAAACCCATTTATCATAGCCAATTCACCTAGTAGCATGTTGTTGGGAGGAAGGAGGTTAATCAAAGAACCCACAGAACAGAGGAACCAACATAGGCGTAGAGAGAATGTATCACACAGATAGTACCCAGAGCTCAGGATCAAACCAGGAACCCTGAAGATGTGAGGCAGCAATATCACCCTATAGTGAAGAAGAGTTTTTTTGAGAAATATAATTGGACCAGATGGGATTTCATTCCCATAACTGTGCATTGCATCGGGTTGACATCAACTTACCGCTAAGGCTTCATGGACCTGATGAAGGTCTTTAATAATTAAAACAGCTTGAGAAAAAAAGTATGCAATGCACAGAAGCTCCAACAGCTCACATATGTTTCTCACACTTCCATCCTGGCCCACCTTTCTGCCCCAAATCTAAGCCCAGCTACGAAACGTTGTGCGATGAATAAAGCTGTCAGCACTCTTTTTTTTTTTTTTTTTTTTTTTTCCATTCAGAAACGGAAAGAGTGATAAGCAGTGTTGGATTTGTGCTTGAAAAAATGTGAGATCTCAGCAGGGAAATTATAGTCGACACTATTAACGTTCCCACAATTCACTGTTTCCGTCTGAACAGAGGGGACGTTCGAATGTGTACTTAATAACAGGTTGGGCTTACTCTGGAGCCCACGTTCTGCTGCGGTTCGCTGTTTATGTGTTCCATCACATTTTTCCATGCATTAAAATCTAATCTGTGTGTGTGTGTGTGTGTGTGTGTGTGCGTGTGCGCATGTGTGTTAATGCACGAGTGCCATACCTGTTTGTCAGGAGTATCACCGCTGCACAAGCCAAGACGGAAAAGCATTAAAGCTCAGCGAGGCGTTCATAATTAGAGGAGAGAGACAGGAGGGAACCACGACCACAGGAACATTTTTACTTACGAGAAAGTCATTGAAATTAAAGGAAAATAAATCAGTCGCTCCTCTGAGGAGATCCCCATGTGCTCCGTTTCAAAATGACATCAAGTGACAGGTATAACAAACATGTTATGTCAAAGGGTGTTTGTATTACTGAATGTATGGTTTCCTGCTTAACTGTTATATGTTTACAGTATGAAAATGTAACACAGAGCTCAGCATGAGGCATTTGGTGTAATGCTGGATGTGAAAGTGTCATCTAATGCTAGCTAGCTGACTAACCAAAGCTACTTTGCTAAGATTGCAATTTCTTTCAATAGTTAGTTAATGTTCTGACCTGCGAGTGATTCTAAAAGGATGTTTAAAACATATTTAGAAATGTTTGTACAGTGTATTTACTTTTACTACTGTATGGCATAAATAAAAAATAAAAAATCATAAAAATCTACTGAAATGTATTTCTTCTTTCACGCCTAGAACTTCTTCAATAGCAATAAACTTACGTTAAAACCTTATAGATCCACTAAAGGTAGAGTGTAATGCATTTTTATACATTTAATAACTGGTGTAATTTCCCTTCCTGGTACACCAATGACAATTTAGAGAAAAATCATAACTATTTACAAAATGGCTTCCATGTTTAAGTCCACCTTGAACTTTAACCAGTTAAAAATGATGTTAAATTTTTGACAATTATAAAATAAATAACGCCAACGACGGACTTAAAATCTTCGCATAAAGCTGCTTTGTTTTCTGAACAAATGAAGAGAGACGTCTTACATACCTTTTCTATTTGTCCATGTTCTTCCTCTAGTGACCTCTGATGCAGGAACAATTTAAATTGTCAAATGTATGTCAAAATAAATCTCTTTTTTTAACACCAATGACATAATTTGGGGTGACTGATTATAATTAATAATATGAAATAAATATCAATTATTGTTCATGATTTTAGTGTTTAACTTTTAAACATAGTGTTTTTTCATAAGATATTGATGTTATTGTAAATCAGACCTATGGCATGAAAAAAAAAATCATTAAATGGAAAGTATATGGTCCCACTTCCATGGGTTACTTGACCTTTTTAAAAAAAAAAAAAAAAAGAAAGATTAAATATTAAACAATTACATAAGGAAATCTATTTCCTGATTGAAAGTACATATTATATTTTTTGAACATGTACAGGTAATTAATCTGTTATGTTAATTTAAATGATTTTGGCATCAGCAGAACTAGGTGACAGCACTTTCCATCATTTTTGTAGAATGACCCATATACTACTGAAATCTAGATAGCTAATATAAGCTAACCTGACAGGATTTCTGAGAGGATTTTTCTAGGTGTAATTATTATAAATGTGTCAAAACTCCAATAAAAAAGTAAAATAAAAAAAAAAACATGCTAATTGACCTGATTTCTAAAAAAGAACTTATCAATATATAGTATACAGAGATATTTATGTTACTAAAAAAGAGGATAAAATGAAGTTATTTATTTAGTTAGTTCCTTAGCATTTGTTAACCTGGAAGAGATTTTGACAAGATTTTTCATATATTAATGGATTTATATATGTTTATATCTGCAGTGATGAAAAAAAACAACAACATGCTAACGTGAGAGGATTTGTTTCATTCATTCATTTATGCATTTTATGTTAGGTATTTTGCTAAAAACATCCCAAATCCATCATCAAATAATTAGTAAACATATGCGTATCTGACAGGATTTTTCAGAGAGAGGATTGTGAAAATCCGGTTTTGTTTTATTACTAGCACTGGCTAGCTTCTTGTGGTGGACTGGATATGTGGGAAATCCGTATATCTTTAAGCAGTTCATATAATCTGAGAGGATTTCTGAGTTTGCTTGTAATGAAACACGTTTACTTTGTTGTTGTTGCTGTCAGAATTATATACTCACTTATATTTACCAGTAATTAGCTGGTTAGAAGGTGGTTAAGACGTGATAACTTGAGAATATTTCTAACTGATATATTTTAACGTTTATAATCTTTGTTTATAATAAATTACAATTTTTCCCTTGACAAGATTTCTCAGAGGGTTTATCTAGCTGGCTAACAAACATTAACTAGGTATTATCTGAGAAGTCCTTGTCATTGTGCTAACTGGGTAGGATTTCATATATTAATACTATCAGTATGTCTGAGAGAATTTTGTCATATGCTCAATGCTATTGCTCACAGGCTAGAAAACAAAAGCTAACCTGCTTAAAAAAACTAACTCCCAGGACATAAAATTATTTATTTCCTTTGGGATCAATAAAGTATCTATCTATCTATCTATCTATCTATCTATCTATCTATCTATCTAATAGTACTTGTGTGTGTGTGTGTGTGTGTGTGTGTGTGTGTGTGTTTAAGCTGGATGCTTGATGCTAATGTCAAAGAAAGGTGACCCAAATGAAACCTCTTCACATTCTCATCTCCTGGGATCTCTGATCACGTACACCTCGGCTTCATCCTCCCTTTTCTCTCTTCACCTTTCCTCTTCTTCATCTATCACTTCTCCTCTCATTCTCTCACCTCAACAGCTTTTTAGACTTTCATAAGCTCATTCTAGATGTCTCGCTCGCACACTTTTCCTTCCATTCCTTCCTTTACCGTCCTCAGGGAGATGGAGGTGAGACCACCATCTCTAATCTGCTACCCGGAAAGCTTGTTCACTCTCTCCTTCATCCTCACCGTTAACCCTGCCGCCTAGGAGCACACATTTACCTTTTAAGCTTGACAAAATGCTCTCTTGCCCCTCTGAGACACCATCAGAGACCCAGCCGGGGACCTGAGAGAGCTTTTATCCTGTGTCCGACCCCCATAGTGCATCATCTACACACCAACCCTAACCTCAGTTAAAAGTCATTTGAACATATACTGTAATGCTTAACTGAAAGCAGGAATTTAAGAATAAAATGTATAGATTTGGCAGTCTAGGATTTGTTTTTAATTTCTGATATGAGTTGTATATTTAGTTTTTTTGTTAATGTTATTTTTAGTATTAATTTTAGTGCATTCAAATGTTATTAATATGTTGTGTTTTCTGCAAAGACAATTGTTAGCTCTATTAGTTTTGTAGTTTTAGGCCAAACTGGAAAAGAAGACCATCTATTACATTTAGCAGAAGCACACATTACTAACCATTACTAACTCAATGTCTAGTTTTAACCCTAATCAGCTCCACCTCCAGGGTCCAGGGTTTGATCCTTGGGTCTGTGTGCATGGATTTTGCATTTTCTCACCATGCTTGGTGGGTTTTCTCCAGGTACTCCGGTTTCCTCCCACAATCCAAAGACATACAGGATAGGGTCATTGGCGTTTCCAAATTGTCCAATATATGTAATAGATTGGCACTCAGGGTGTAAACTGCCTCATGCTCAAAGTCTCCTAGATGGGATACATATCTGAGGGCCATGTGACTTAAATGAGACCAGTCAGATCAGAATTAATATGACTTTTTGTCTGTGTGCATATATGGGCACTGGGGGATTTCATAGCAGTGCTAGCAATAGCAATTTTTCCTTCTTCCTTCTTCTGGACCTCAATAAATACAGCCATCAAATAGCTTGCCGTTCTCCAGAGCAACATAAATCTGATCTGACCAAAAATATCGGAATTTGGCAATGTTGCTTGTAATGTAAATGTAGCTATAGAGTTAATGGGTAAAACAGGTATATTTAATTTCAGGCTGAAATATTTTACCAGAATCCAAAAAAGTTCTATTACTTGCTAGAAACTAAATAAAGTAATTAATGTAAAATAATTGTAAGTGCTTTATTAAAAACCAAGTGAGATTTTAACTACGACATACATTATGTGCACAAAACATAAAAAAAAACACAACACTTTCTTCTTCTTAAGTGTTGTGTAAGTGTTGTGCGGGTGACAACATGCGAACTATGTTTCTCTTCTTCATACATATGCATTCTTGTGTGGAAAGGCAGAGCAAAGAAAGTGTGAAGAAATTCAAAGTGTAGAAGATCACATGTTCTGTTTTATGGAGTTAAGTTTGAGCAATTAGCTAATAACTTGGCGGGATATTTAAAGAAACATAACCTCATTTAGATGAATTATAAATGGTAAAGTTTTAAAGACATGCATGGGCAAATCTCAGTTTAATAGGTACTAGACGGTGTACAGTGTTGGACAAAAGTGAAATTCTGAAAATATTGAGAATCAAGATAATAAGAATAATGTGTTACTTTATGCATTTAAATTGCTATACAACAATCACTTTTTACTATGAAGTCCTTTGTTCTTCAAAACCTTGATCTGGGTGGGCTTAAAGTCAAACAGAAGTCTGCAGTATTCTGGTGTCACTTTCTCCATCCAAGCCTGCTTTATTGCTTCATGAAGATCACAGTGATTTGCCACAGACGTTCGCAAATTCACTTAAGAATTTAGTCATTTTTGTACGCATGTCGACACCCTGGCTTCAGAAATTAAAACATTTATCTCACGTATTTGTTCTATACAGTAACGAAATACAGTGGTACCTCAGCATATGAATGCCCCGCCTTTTTTCCCCTAAAGAATAAGAAATTTTCCTTAGCATACGAATCATTTTCATAATATGAGCAAACAGAACCGAATGCCCACTAAGTTGCGCACACATCCAGGAGCCGTTCAAAACATGTTTACGTCAATGGAATGCCAGGTGAAGTAAGTTTGTGTGTTATTTTGCATTTTGTGCAATATTTAGTGAAGACATAGCACCATGGGTCCTAAGAATGTTAGAATGTTAACAAGGACGGTAGCAAGAAGAAAAGGGAGCCATTTTCTGTTTGTTTTTTAAAGCAGCCGGTGGCGGGAGAAATCATAAATTAAGGTTAAGTGAGGTTTGATGTTCATTTATTTCATATTTTACTTGATTTACATGTCTTTTCTATTTTGATTGTTTTTATAGGCAAAAATATGATTATACTGTTGGAAACTGATAATATTTTGGGGTGGCTGGAACAGATTATCTGCATTTGCATTGTTTCACAATACGGAATTTTGACTTAAGAACTCCAAAAAGGTTTAAATACGTACGCCGAGGTACCACCATAAGCTGATTCTTATAAGTACAACTCTTCAACCAGATATGGCGAGAACTAACCAGTGACATCACCTGTTTTGTGTTCAGGGAGAACAATAATGTCAAACATTGTCTTAACACTTTTGGACACCGCTGTAGATTTCAAAAAGGAAAGCTAACGTGTGTACAGTTTGTTAAGTATGTTTGAAGTAAACATGTGACCAGATGCTGTTAATGTTTCACATACAGAATCCAGAGGTTCTAATATACTGTACGTTGGACACTTTCCTGGTGAGGATCTAAAAGAAAATTCAGAATGTAACTTTCCCCTTCTATCGTGTTATATTATGTTATTACTCATTTCTAAAGCGGCTGCTTTGCCTTGAATCAAAACCTACCACTTTTTCTCTCTGTAACCTTAGAAAACACTCCTACTCTCATGATGTCGTCAAGCTTCTCGCGTTTCTTTGCCACCCTTCCCACTATGCTTACTCTCTCAGTGCTCTGCAGTGGCTTCGATTTCTACACAATGACAGATCGCTTTGTGATGTGACACTATTTAGAGGTGCAGGACCAGGGCCATTTTTTCCCCTTGTGAACAGTGTGTATGTGTGTGTGTGTGTGTGTGTGTGTGTGTGTAATTGTGATAAATCAGTTCTAGCAGAGAGCAGCCACGTGGCCTAATGCTTGCTGATGGCTCTGAAATATACATACGTGTAAATGTTATGCCTTGCTTGGAGTTATTAAGGCATGAATCAAGGCAATATTTCAGAAGGTCGATCTGCCGAGTTTCCGTTTTTAATACCTACCTCAGAGAGACTAACTTGAGCCAGATGTTCCAAGCAACAGGCAAGAAAGACCTGGCTGGGCCTACGACCAAGAAACACGTTGTGTTACACATAAGCTGTCCTCTGAAACAGACTCTCTGGGAATTGAGCAGATTATAATAATTTAGTGTGAGCTCTAACTAAATAAAGATAAAGATATTCTGACATTTGGATCATATCAGGCTAGAAAGCAGGTTTGAAATGGACTTCAAGACTCAGTATCATACTCAATTTTTTACTTCTGCCACTGACTATAGCGTAAATGTTTCTGACATTTTAAAATTAAAAACTGTTTTTTTTTTTTGTTGTTTAAGATGTTTTTTTTTGTGTGTGCTCTTACTGGTGCAGTTTTATAAACCTCAGTCATGCTTCCATTTTCATTTTATACAAAGTGGTTTCAACTGGCGACTCTTCTAAACAAACCGTACTTGTTCAGTCTTTTTCTAATTGTGCTGTCATGGACTTTAACATACTCAGTGAGGCCTCTAGGGTCTGACATGTAGCTCTTGTTTTTTTTTTTTTTTTTGTATATCTCTGAGCAATGCATGGTCTGACTTTAGAGTGAATGTGCTGGGACATTTATTCCTTGCGAAGAAGATTGACAACTGTTTTGAATGCTTTTCAAAATGTCACTGTAGAACGTTGAACTCCAAAATGTTTGAAAATTGTTTTATAACTTCTAGCTTGATACAACAATTGCTTCTCTAAAACCATTGCATATGTCTTTCCTTCTTGGCATTGTGTTAGCAGCACCTGGCTGCAACTTACTCTCTCGGAAAGTGGACTGTATTTCGCTTCTCCTGTGTAAGATCCCAGTGAACTTAGGGCACAGGGCTGGTTGGGGTAGAAACACATCGCAGGCCACAAACACACACACACTCACACACCCATTCATACACTACAGGTAATTTGGAAATACCAGCCTACAGCGCTTGTCTTTGGACTGCAGGAGGAAACCAGTGTACATGGATGGAACCCACCAAACATGGGGAGGTGTAACATGCAAATCCGCAACAATGGATGACATCAATGCTAATCACTAATTCATCATGCCACCTATGGAAACCTCTACGTAGACAGAAATCCTTCCTATACCCTTTCATTGCGCCATGAGATGTGAGGCATCAACAGTGTCAAATGCACCGCCATGCCATCAGCTGGGTTATATCTGCTTGAACAATGCATTATCACATCATGGGAATGTATATTTTTTAGAACATTTTGAAAGAATCAAAGTTCAAGATCAAGATGGTGAAATTCACACATGCTCTATGCAACCTTCTTGAAATGCAAATTTTGTGTATAGTGCAAATGTTTAGGTTGATTTGAATGACGAAAATTATTCATTGCCCAAAGTATTATATCAACTGTTCACCGAAAAGATAAAGAGAGCTACTGTAGTGTAGTTTAAACAATTTCACTGACAATTTACACATTCCCTTAAGAGGCATACTGGCTTGTTACTGTACCTAGCTTAGCATAGCATTTTGTTGTATGCATGTGTCCATTTTAAAAGAGATCAGAATATTTCCTGAATAAGTTCTGCCCTTGATGTCTACAGTCATATTAGTTTATTGCATTTGGATGACTCTTCTAAAAAGCTTAATAAAGCTGATAAAGTGATAAAATGCTCAAAAAGATGATAACAGGGGGTTCTCTTTAAGGGGATTAGTCAGTGAGCATTACAGTACAGCCTGGGGTCCCTCGTAAGTACCATTATTATTTTATTTTATTTTATTTTGAGTGCCAGTTTACTTCTCATACCCAGCACACAAGACAAATATGATTAGGGTTTAGTCAGTTCTGGACATTTTATATGTAGTTAACAATAACCCCCGATATATCCCAAATGCAGCCAACAATATCTAACACTTTCATGGAATTTTATTTCACTTTTCTGGTTTAAAGTGCACCAAACCTCAAAGTGCAGTTTTGTCAACACTAAACAGTGACATCAAGGTTCAGAAAATCAGAACGTCTGGCCATTTCCCTGGTGTGTGCAAAATTTTCATACACTGCTAACATTCTTGGCATCTCAATACAACAGCATCATGCTTCCCTTTAGCTCAGACATTCGTACAGACTCGCACTTACACACACCTCCATCTGTTCTGAGAAAAGCCCTCCAGCCTTTCACACACACAAAATCTTTTGTCTTTAATCAACAATCATCGCAAAGAAGCACACCTTTTAGCAAATAACTTTGTCTTGCACTTTTCCTGTTTGCCTGACACGTACAAAAAAAAAAACACACTCTAATACTAAACCTGTTCCATTTTTTTGTGTGTGTATGTAAGCTGTTTAATTTTTCCTTAGAAAACTGTTTAATTAGTTAGTAAAGTGATTTCAGTTTTGAAATACCTTGAACTCAATGCTACTAAAGCATTTAGTTGTTGTAGCAACATGGTCTCAGACTTGCGAATGAAGTAGCAATCGAAATTAAAGAGATATGTAGGTAAGGTTAAGGTACGTTTTATGTATGATGTTAAACAAAACCCTTATGGGGTTGTGGTGGCTCAGCTGGTTTAGGCACTGTGTTGGTCAGAGGTTCGAGCCCTGCCACTGCTGTATCACCACTGTTCAAATTTGGTCCAACTAGTTTGAATTAGATTGGATGTCATCATTCTACCATCAGATTCCTATGTTTCATTTGTCCAACTTGATGTGGCTTCAAGAATTTCTGCATTCTAAAATACTTTTCTGCTCACCATAGCTGTAAAGAGTGGTTTTATTTATTTATATACGTTGTTGTTCTTCTTTTTCTTTCAGCTATCCGTACATTTGACTTTCCACTATTTATTATTTTTTTCATACCAGTTGCCCTTCCTGATTCAATCATCCCTTTTTTATCTATACTTGGGACTGGCACTAAGTTTTATGCCTGCAACCTAGGGGCTGGGTTTGGACATTGGCTAGGAATCAAACCTAGGCCTTCTGCCCACCATTAAGCCACCAATGCCCTTTATACAGTACACCGGGCCGCAGTACAAAGAATATACAGTACACTGATCAGCCATAACATTAGAACCCAACTCATTAAGCCAAATATTGTGTCGGTTCCCCTTGTGCCACTTGGCAGCTCTGACCTCTTGAGGTAAGACACCACAAGATCACGACAACCTTACACTATTTGCCTGCTAAGCTCCATACACGGCAGACTGTGAAGCACTGGATGTTCTGATACATTTCTTACATATCCATCATTAACTTTTTTCAGCAGTTTGTGCTACATTGGCTTTTCTGTGGGATTGGATGTGATCATGATCCTGTCGCTAGTTTACTCTTGTATAGTTGATAATCAGAGTTATTCAATTCACCTGGACGTGGTGTTAATGTTGCATCTGATCGATCTACAGTATGTACACACCAGCACTTGTGCTCATTTTACCTAAAAAAAAAAAAAAAAGAACGGCTGAGGTGAAATTTAACTTCCTAGTTGCGCCCTTTATAAATAAACTTATAAATAAACATTTTTAATAAGCTTTATTATACTGATGCATTAAGGAGCTCTAAAGAACACACTGATAGAATAGATATCTGTATGGATGAACTGGCTAGAATCACATAAGCAGACAAACCACACCAACACCCGTTGGCATAGAGAGAGAGAGAGAGAGAGAGAGACGCTGTGGCAGGCTAATCAACTTATACACTATTTATGATCACAAACAAGGGGGAAGAAAGAGAGAGAGAGAGAGAGAGAGAGAGAGAGAGGTGGAATAAAGAAAAAAAAACATCAATCCCGGATCCCTCCTTGTAGCTCTTCTAGTCACTTAATATTTACCTACGATGTACAAAGGCGGGAATCATGGTAGCAAATCCCCTGATTTATATATTTGCTTCATGCTGTTGGACTTAAAAGAAAAAAAAAAAAAAAAACTCAAACAAGAATCAAACGGAATATCAAAGCTCAGAGAAAAGAACGAGCGAATATGTACGTTTTTGTGTAAAATAAACATTTTGACAGCACGTTGATGGCAGCTGAGCCGAGTGACGGAATTTGCTTGATCTCTGAGTGAGAGTTGATTTAGAGGAAGGTGAAAATGCGGCAGGAGGTGGAATCGGGCCTTGCTGCACTCCCAGCTTCACACGGCATAACAAATTTATTCCGACTCACTTCGCAGCCATACTGTAGCTACACTTACTGTATAATTAACAAACTTTATTCCCACCTAATTATTGCAATTAGTGAGTATCCTGATTTGCATTCTTTCTCACATGCCGACGATGTGTTATACAGTGCCCTGCATAAGTGTTCACACCCTTTGAACTTTTCCACATTTTGTCATGTTACAACCACAAACACAAATGTATTTTATTGGGATTTTATGTGATTAGACCAATACAAATTGGCACATTATTGTGTAGTGGATAGAAAATAATGAATGATAAAATTTTTTTTTACAAATATAAATGTGAAAATTGTAGCATGGATTTGTTTTACCACTGAGAATCTGTGGCAAGACTTGAAAATTGCTGTTTACAGACACTCTCCATCCAATCTGACTGAGCTTGAGCTGTTTTGCAAAGAACAATGGTCAAAAATTTCACTCTCTAGATGTGCAAAGCTGGTACAGACAAAATCCCCAAAGTATTGGTTCTAATAATTATTGACTCATGGGGGTCACTTTTCAGATATTTATCGCTAAAATTTTAAATAAATATTTTCCGTCCACTTTGCAATTATGTGGCACTTTGTGTTGGACTTTCACATAACAATAAAATACATTTTTGCGTTTTTGGTTGTAAAGGAACAAAATGTGGAAAAGTTTAAGGGATATGAATACTTTTACAAGGCACTATAAATTAAGTGCGTTCATTAAGTGGTGGGAGGGCGCCTAGGGGCGTCAACGTACGTCACTGCTCCGCGCTGCTCCATTTGTATATAGCAAGGTTAGAAATGGCGTCAGCAGTGAAAAGCTTATGGATTGAAAATATTTTGACGAGTCAAATTCGCATAATTGTACAAAATAGGCAGAATAATATTATATTGTGGTACATAATTGTGAAGCGGGAAAAAATTATAAGCGGTTTTCAAAACTTTTTTTAACAAATATAAATCGGAAAAGTGTGGTGTATATTTGTATTCCCAATGAGAATTTGTGGCAATACTTGAAAATTGATGTTCACAGACGCTCTCCATCCAATCTGACTGAGCGTGAGCTATTTTGCAAAGAACAATGGTCTAGATGTGCGAAGCTGGTAGAGAAATACCCCAAAAGAGTAAAATTTGCATAAATGTACACAACAGGCAGAATAATATTATATTAGATTTGTAATCAAGGAACTAATTAAGGAAAACCTAAGGAAAAATTGAGGTACTGTAAACTACCTTAATAAGGAATATTCAAGACATTGCTGCTGAAATGAGACTCATCACTGCTTAGCACTACTACTGCTCCATCACCAGGTAGGGATGAAGAAAAAGGAAAATAGAGGAATTAGAGCTTAGAGTAGGCAGAATGGTGAGAAATAAGAGAGAGAGTGAGAGAGAGTGAGAGAGAGAGAGCACCAGAGGAATGTGTGAGGGCATGGGAATGGTGGTGTGACGATGCTCAGCACCGAGACTTTGGCTGTGTTTAAAACACTCAGCCGCGCAAACCCAACAAACTGTTACTGCTATCTCTGCACCTATCTCAGCACTGGGCCTGAGAAACACGCACACGCACACACGCACACACACACACACACATTTAATTATTTATTTACGCCTGAAGTCTAAATCTGGGTCACCAGACCCCCTATCCTCCCTTCCTTCACTCAGAACGCACATGAGCATGAGCATTTCCCTGTATTATTATTATTATTATTATTATTATTATTATTATTATTTATTTATTTATTTATTATTCTTAATATTATTCATTTTTTTAAATATCCGTGTACGAAAAGTGCTAAATGAAAAGCTGTCATTATTGTCAACATTGCGCTGATGAGAATTTCGACTCATCAGACCAGTGATCATATTTCACCCACAACCCAGAGACGATTCTCAATCCTATTTATCACTCGTTCGGCGAAATCGGAATATTACTTAATATGAAAATCTCTCCAATTAATTACAAATTCATTCCGTGGACATAACCAGGCTTTCACATGCAAATGTCCTCTGATTAATACCATTATGTAAATTTCAAAGCAAAAAAAAAAAAAAGGCACAGTCTGCATTTAAATACATTTGCAACGTGCAATTTCTTTTTTTTTGTGCAGGATTGAACCCACAGTGTAACAGCAGCTCCTCTGGCCTTCTATAAGGTGAGTGCGGATTACCATATGTATGAGAATCATTGCGACTGACCTCAGATCAGATCTACAAGCTCAAAGCGGTATCCTTACACTCGATCCGGGGTGTCTCGGGACAGATCTGACAGCTGTGCTGGATATTCATGGCCTCGTTGTGTGCATATAAATCGTAGCGTCTCTGTGGAACTGACTGCGTTTTTTTGTTTTTCGACTGGATATTTTATATATAGATTTAAGAATCATTTATTTATTGTACTGGAGTTGGTATAATGCTGGTTCAATAATGTACTTCTTCTAAACCATCACGTTCATTCTACAGGGTGGGCCATTTATATGGATACATCTTAATAAAATGGGAATGGTTGGTGATATTAACTTCCTGTTTGT
>JAQMYJ010000037.1:32932790-32947043 GCA_030014305.1 Clarias laeviceps
CAGCACTAAGATCAAGTAAGACTAGTATTGAGATGCAGCCTTGGTCCGAAGCTAAAAACAAGTCATTTGCAATTTTAACTAGTGCAGTTTCTGTACTATGATGGGGACTGAAACCTGACTGAAATTCTTCGAGGATGTTGTTTTCCTGCAAGAATGTGCATATTTGAGCTGATACTATCTTTTCTAATATTTTTGATATAAATGGACAATAATAATAATAATAATAAGAAGAAGAAGAATCATAATAATACATTTAGTTTCACTTATCATGCTCATGGCAATACTACTACTAATAATAATAGTAATAGTAACAATAATGGATACACATAACATATTTTATATTTTGTAACATATAAAACATATTTATTGACAAATAAAACTACAATACAATTATATGTTAATTAATTTATTAATTTATTCATTTGAATCAAACTGGACCATTGGAAATTGGAATATATATACAGATTGATAGTTAAATGCTTATGTGTGAAGTCTCTGAAGTCACTCACACACACACACACACACACACGGAAGTAGATCACTATTTAGCCGTGACATCATCAGTGCTGTCTGTGTCCTCCGGAATCTCCACCATCCTCTAACTTACACCACTACAGCTGATATGGTAGGAAGGCACAGCAAGGCTTTTTTTTTTTCAGGTTAACCAAATAGGCGCATACTGCCACCTTCTGTATGGGAGAGTATATAATACTATAAATATGCAAGTGCACCCGAGAACAGAGAGCAAAAAATATGTGCACGCTGGCCAGCGGTGGAGTGTGTGTGAGGCGGGAGCGGTCATTCCTGGGCACAGTACAAATCAATCACGCCTAATGTGAAAACACCCTACACCATATAACTCCATAACTCCATTACACATGTCATTTTAGCTTCTTCTTCTTTATATTTCGGCCATCCGACCCGATACTGGGGGTAGAGGACGTTGCCGATCGGCCATCATCCCTCCACCGTGTCACTCGCTCCTCTACAAATGTTACCAATTAGGCTGAAGTGTAGCTCGCTTTACAGCACCATGCGTCTCTTTTCTCACGTTCTCTCCCCTCCGCTAATGTCGAAGGAGAAAATGGTGTTGTAATGTCTCCATAGTGTTACTTCTTAATCAGGGGACGCATCCGGTGTCAAGGGGGGAATCTGAATAAAGTGTGTGTGTGTGTGTATGTGGTAATGCACTGTGTGTGCGATCACCATTATTTCAGTATTTCCTCTGCTTTTTATTCTAATGACGTTATCCAATATGTAGCACACACAGATTTCCTAATGGCACTTAAGGTGTCTGCAATGTGTGTGTGTGTGTGTGTGTGTGTGTGAGGGGGGGGGGGGTCGTATAGGGGTGAAAGCAATGGCATGGAGCTGGTCTAATTGCCCAGGCCTTTGTTTTGTCAGAAATCCTGCCACGAGCCACACTGACAGCACTTTACCTAGAGAGAGAGAGAGAGAGAGTGAGAGAAAGAGTGTGTGTGTGTGCGTGTGTGTATGTATGTATGTGTCAGGTTGTAAGGGAGAGGTGAGTTATGTTAAACTAAAAGCCAGAGCAGACCTCTTTATCATTACTAATAATTACAGCAACAGAATGACGGAATGTATACATCTCTCTTCCTGGTAGAACTCCCTCTCACCACACACACAACCACACACACACACACACACACACACACTTGCACATCTGGCCTCTATTTACCTATCACTGAACACAGACATAGAATTTACCCTGTTAAACAAATCCGATTCAAGTCTTCACTTTTCTCTCTCACACACACACACACACACATGCACACACAAGCAAACGCACACGCACACACACACACACACACACACACACACACTCCAAACATTATAAATGTAGTTGGGTTTCTTAATGCCAGCCAAATATCCCCACAAGGTCAAAAGCATCAAATATGTATCTTAATTTACTTAATTTTATTTAAATAATACTTCAGCTTCACTTTACTTTGTAACTGTAATGTAATAGAGAGAAAGAGAGAGATTAAAAGACTAAGACTGAATTTATGCAATGCACATAGAGAGACGATAAGAGAGAGAGAGAGAGACATGAAACAGATGGGGAGACAGACAGAGAAATAAGGAAACGACAGACAGAGGCCGAGAGAGAGAGAGAGAGAGAGAGAGAGGCAAAGATGTAGAGTGAGTAAGAGATAAGATAGAGACAGAGAGACAATGATGTGAGGTAAGAGAGAGAGAGAGAGAGAGAATTTACGTGATGCATATAGAGAACTAGCGTTAGTGCCTGTCGTTGACGGTTAAAGAGTTTGTAGAAATGGTTAAAAGGTTAAAGCTAAAAATAATCTGATGAGCTTTAATGTAATCAGTGATGATATTATTATTATTTCAGGTTGAATCCCATGTACATGTCTGTCTGTCTTTCTGTACAGCAGAATCTCTGTCTAACTTATTCATACAAAGAAATCACATTCTTTAAGGTTGAGTATCTTACGCCTTGTTTACACTAAGTACTTCTTTCATCATCAGACAAACACACTCCCTGTCCAGTAATCGGAGAGAGAATCACAGATGAGAAATAAAAAAAACGTAGATCGGATAAAGATGGAGTTTTTTCTTCGAACAAATCCAGCGTGTTAAAATTTATTTATACCACTTCAGCGCTGTTTATTTCAGTGGAGAACTAAGGTGAACAAACCCCAGTAAAAAATATCCAGTTTAGTTATATATACACAGAAAACTATCACGTTGACTGGCTCTGTAAAGCCACACCCACCTCCAGGGAAAAAGCGTAATATTCGCCTAAAGATGCTGTGACATAATCTGGCACAAAACTTCACTTCTACTCAAGATTATGATTTCATTTGTGGGACACGTTTAGCGTCAGGCAAATACCGAAAGACTGGCAAAGTTTCATTCAAATCTGTCCAGCCAGTTTTGTGTGATGCTGTAACAAAATTTGGATGAACAGACAGACACACACATATATACAGACAGAAATTTTTCTGTGACTGGTTTCGCGTCCTAAAAAGTATGAAATGTATTTATATAGATAGATAAGCAGGAGAGTGACGGTATCAAAGAGAGACAGAGAATATGGAATGGATAGACAGCCAGACAGACGGACAGACAAAGAAAGCATAAAAGAAAGACGGAGAACAGAGAGAGAAAGAATGAGACAGTGAATAACAGAGAGATAGAAAGAGACAAAGATAGAGACATAGAGAGATTGAGAGACTGTATTTACACAATACAGATTGCAAGAAAGAGAGCGAACAGGAGAGTCAGAAGGAAAGAGAGAGACAGACGGACCCTGGGGACGCAGACCTTCTCCAGCAGAGAGCAGTAGATGAGACACCTTCTGATGCTAATGTTAATTCCTGTCCTAATTGGCTCTCCTCCTCTTCCTCCTCCTCTCTCTATCTGTGTCTCTCTCTCTTTCTCAAATACATATACATTATCGCATCGCTTGCAAGAAACCCATACCATACCTCAAGGCAAGGAATTAATGGATAGATGGATGGACAGAGACAGAGAACAGAAGACAGGAGGAGTGGCAAGTGTGATTAAAACTGATGTGATTGATGGGGAGGTTCGTGAGGGTCTGGCGTTGTTACACTGCTCGCTCATGCTAACAGAAGCCTGCCCGGAGAGTCACAACAATACACCAAGGCCCACACACACACACACACACACACACACACGTATAAATTTGCATACATTGCTCATACAGGCCTGGTGTGTTTATGATCATATGGTAAATCACAGCTGAATGTATAGTTATAGGAATAACAACACAAACACACACACACACACACACACACACATGGCAACATCAATGCACTCCCAGAATGCAATGCAGTGACATAACTAAGTAAGAAACCAAAGGACTAAAAAAAGGCTAAATTCCATTGGCATTACCATCAGCACGTAGCTCAAAGGCATTCTGGGTATTGTAGGAAAGAATGTCACATTTTAGACGGCATTAAGGAGCACGTGTCAATCGTGTAAAATAATACGCATTGCAGATTTCTCCAGGAACACCCGCCAAAGCAGCTAGCGCGGAGCCTGTACGTTGATTCGAAATCCTCGACTATTGATCCACGCCTTTTTAAAAACAAACGTACGCGAGCCAAAACATGACCAGTTCGCTGCTTTAAATCAATAACAACAACACGCGTTATCCGATATGCGTCCAGAGTCAATCCATAAACATCAAACCGAGATCGTGAAAAAACGCTGAGAAACAGACAAACGTAACAAAAAAAAGAAAAAAAAACGCACCATGCGCTAAATACAATCGTTAAAGTTTAAACGGAAGCTTATAACAACAAATAAATCCATTTGGTTAGTTTAGTCTGGAAACGCAACCTGGAAATGATGTCATTTCCTGCGGAGTCAATTCGTTTAAGCGGGGGCGCCACTGAAATACGTGAAGCAGTGCAGATTCTCCAGACAACGAGGAAATCCGGATAAATCTACTGATTCCATTATGGCTTAAAATGACACTTTCTGGAAATATCAGGCGGGATGAGAGAGACATAGAGAGAGAGAGAAAGAGAGAGAGAGAGAGAGGAGGAAATGGACAAACGTCAAACGCATGCATTTCTTGAAAAAATTAAATGAAACAAGAAACAGGCCCTTCATTCAAATATAAACCCTTTTGTATTTGATGATACAATGATACAAATAATAAGTGCAGAAATGAAGGTGTTAAGAGAGAGTGTGTGTTTTTTTTTTTGTCTTTGTGTGTGTGTGTGTGTGTGTGAAAACGAGCCTCCTCTCTGGTTCTCATCGAAAGAGGCTCAGGTGTCTAATGTGAACCTGAGAAAATAGATGCTGCATATTTTCAGGCCAGAAATGGCACTCTGCATACAGATAATTGAATCTGCAGCCATCTTACCTAGGCGTCTCGTCGCCTTATGGAGATTAATTACTATTAAAACCGCACACGCACACACACTCGCACACTCTCGTGCGCGTGCACACTTGACACGGTGTTGTCTGTTCTTCCCTTGTTTCCATGACCAGAATGGAAAGAAACGCAGCAAACAAAGAATCCTAGACGCCGATCCTTATCGCTAGCCTACATGCGGTTCGTTAATGGATTTCGGGCTCATTATGTGGCATTAAGAGCTCTGCCAAACTGTAAAACATACAACGTGGGGAAAGATAAGAACAACACTGCCTTTAGGGGATTTCTTTAAAAAGAGAGGCTTACGAAAGCAAGCACAGCTACCGAAGTTAACATTAGATTCCCAGGCTTGCAGATGGAAAAAAAAAAAATGTCACCTGGTCTTTATTTTCAAGCCTGCAGTTGGTCAGGTCTCAAGTTCGAGTTCTTGGCTGACAACAGTGCAACCTGACGTCATGTTCTTGCACTTTAGTTCATCCTAATTTAAGATTTCACACGTTGTCTATCCGATTCCTGCCTCTGGTTCTTTTGCGCGTACCCCTCATGTTTGGTGGGTTTCCGCTTGTGCGTTTGTGCACCACAATGGGTTGGTTAAACCGATTAAGGCTGTGGGTTACTGATCAGAAGGTTGGCGGTTCAGACCCCTTTTTGGCCCTTAGTGTCCTTAACCATCTCTGCTCTAGGGGTGCTGTATCATGGGATGACCCTGTGCTCTGACCCCTTCCTAACAAGCTGTGAAAAGAATTTCACTGTGCTGTAAAGTAAAGGTGTTGTCTTCCGCACGTGTGATGCCGATTAAGTGCCCTCTCACCTTTCGCAAATGTAATTTCCTGTTGCATATGTTGAGCCCCTTTAACTCCTCCTTATATGATTTGACCTAACGAATGGAACTGCTGTTTTTGGCGGTGCTTTCACAGCTGAGTTCTACACACACGTGCGCACACACACACATAGATCTCTTTCTCTCATTTTAGCACTCCTGTCTTAGCTGTAGCTTTCAAGCACAGCTCAGGAAAGTGCTAAAACTGTGATCACCTCAGGGCCCGAAGCTGAAGTCATTACACACCCTGGCGCTGAAGCCAGATTACTCCAACAGCTTCCTAATAAAGGTGGTCTCCGAGGTGTTGCACCTGAAGAAAGTGACACAGACATGGTGCAATCTTTCCGAAAATTAACGCAACACCCAAAACACTGGGATGACGTAGCTAATTAACGGCGAACATAAAGGAAACACAGCAGCACTCATTGCCTCCGGATCCTCTGTTTGATTCGATCTGTAGAGCAAAACTGGGGGAAAGCGTATCTCTGCGCAAGATGGACGGAAATCTAAAACCATCAATGAAAATGGAATTCAATGCTCAAAAAGACAGAAGGAAACGAAAAGATGGAAGGAAAATGAAAGGTATTGAAAAACCCGATCCTGTCTATCTCGTAAAGCAATGGGGCTCGGTGCTAAATCAGGAATCATACCTTCCTGGACAATCGATTGTCTGTCAGAGTAGGGACACAGGAGGCAGGCTTCAGGTTACCAACTACATCAGGGACTGTCCCCAGGTACTGTAGATGCATTTCATATCATGTTGTCATACGGTGATTGTCCAAGCTCAAGCTGTCCCAAGAGTCGTGAAGGGAGGGAAGTGGTAATCTGATTTATAACACACCTGGAAAGGACATACGTCTAAAATTTTTAGCAGATGATCACACTACTACAAATAGGCCGTGGCCACCTCAAAATCAAGGCCCGAAATTGTCAAAAACTGCACTATTTCACTGATTGACCATAATAAAAACATTTACTACATTTTTTGTAGTAGTACATGGTTTTGTTTTGGATGTAACCAAATATGTATACATGCACACTTCTGCAGGCAACCAGCTCTCATCAGGGGTTGTGGAAGCCTCCCAGTGACAGGTCCTCCTCCATAAAAATCAATAGTGCTCAGTGGGATTGCAGCAAGACCGAGAAGGGAGGCCATATGGACAGGGACACATTTGCCAGCTCAGGTTGAGTCCTGTTACGCTGACCATTTCATCTCTCCTGTACACCTTCCTGTCCCCAGCATTTATGCACCATCTCAAATATCTGGCCGTGTGGGAGAGCCAGCTGTCACTCTGCAATGGCCGAGAACAGGCCCCGAACCCTGCTTGCATCTTTCATCCAGTGTATTCATCACACACACTAATTGATCACACGACAGAAAATGCGAAATATTGAACACACTCACTCGTTCCCCTACCCTCGCTTCAAGTGCGGGGAGGACAAAGCAGGTACGTTGAGCAAGTGGTGCGTCTTCTTCCCGGATGTTTCGGAGAGGAACGCACATAAACAGGCACCCTCTCCATTCCTGACCAGACAAAGCTCCATCTGCATCCATACAAAAGCTCCGGCACTGATTGCCGCGCCACTAGTGAATGATCAAAATACAGGAGCACTCAGATGCATTCAGGCTCGCCCCGTTCTTTCCACGTGCACGTGCCTGATGTTTCCTCTCTCGCCGCACAATTCTAAAGATGCCGGTCTCCGGGACAGGAAAAGAAACCAAACATTATCTCTCTGGATGAGGGAGGGGAGGGATAAAAAAGAAGAGAGGGAGAGAGAGAGAAAAGAAGGGGCATAAAAATAAAGCTTTGTAAAACGCTGATGTGAATCTCGGGTAAATAGCAGCCCCGGGTGCCGCCTATTCCGCAGGGAGAGAGGAGCAGAAAGGTAGCAATCAATATTGAAACACAGAAATTAAAGCATTTAGAGGCATAATTAGGGTGTAGGCTGTCTTTCACACCTGTACAGCGCGGGGCCTGCCAGCCGCACACATCTGTCTGCCTGCACCTGCCAAGCACCTGCCGTCGCCTCAATGCACTCTGATTAGGGCGCGAGGGAGCGCGAAGAGGGAGCGAGAGGAGGGCGCGAGAGAGAGAGTGAGTGCACAAGAGAGAGAGAGAGAGAGAGGTAGAGGGACACCGCCTCCCCGCTCCTGCATCAGCCTTATTCCCTGCTCATTTGTGTGAGGCAGGTGCCGGCGGTAATATGCGGCCGAGACACACATGACTGCCTCCTTTATGCCTGAGTTACTGCTCTCTCTTCCCGGCCAGAGCGAAGCTGAAGGATTAATGCAGGGATGTGGGAGCCTCTCTCCCTCTCCTTCTCTATCCCTTTCTCTCTCTCTCTCTCTTTTCTTTCCCATGCTTTTACCAAATCCCTCCCTGAGCGATTTGCATAGCTAATTCCTTGAAACCTCGAGGAGAGGTTGGTGGACGGATGGATGGATAGATAGATGGATGGCTTCCTATTTTTCCCCCTTTACACCTTTTGACACTTTTCTATTACATACAAGGCTTTTTCTTTTATTTCTCCCTGTAAATTTGGTCAAATTTTTTTACTAGACACTGTAATTTTGAGAACTGCAACAAACATCCGAGAAGCATGGGCAAACTGAAAATGAAATAACATCTTGCCAACAAAACTGACCATAAATTATCTAAACCTTATGGGTATTTAGCAAATAGTTGATCGGAGATATGATATCGCTACATTCCCCTTTGTGTACCATAGCCAGTGTTAAGAAATGCTTGTTTGCTTTAAAATATGATCATGTGGCCACAAATTATTTGATTAATGACCACCCAACAGAGTAGCATTTTTCATATGAAACCTTTGTCCAAAACTAGCTTAATTTGGAGCAATAACCATCACCATGGTAACTGTGGCGACAACATCTCTGAGATGTTGTTGATAAATGAGATTTAATCATTAATAATGATACAGTTAAACAACAAATCCATAAGACGTGCTTGGATCAGATCTATGGTTTATATGGTCCAACATTTCTTCATTGTCCCAACACACAATGTTAGTCCCTAGGTGCAATCAGTTTGCATTTATTTTCCAATGCACAAAAATGAACGATTGCTTCCTAATCTCTGTATACGATGAACTATCTAACCGGTAATGGTTGTACCATATGAAGAAGATGATGATGACGATGATGATAAAGAGGTGAACTAGCTTTTGAGATGTACAGTAGTTGGCCTGCACATTTTGCTGAGACCTGGCAATTACGCAAGTTGCGTTGTCACTTGAAACTGTCGCAGAAACCACAGATCTGAGTTCATTATGAACACATGAAAACAAATGACTGCTTTTGTATCACTGTAGCAAGGGGTTAAAAATTTCACAGTTTAACCATAAATTTTGGCACCTTTGGTTCCCCTTGTGTCACCAGGGCAGCTCTGGTCCCTCAGGATGTGGCTCTGCAGAGCATCTGGGGGGATTGCAGTAATGTCTGGAACTTTGATAATAGCAGCAGTTCCCTTGGGGTGCTGTGGGTTGTGGGGTGGGGCATCTGTGGACTAGACTTGTTTGCCCGGCGCATCACATATATGTTCGATCGGATTGGGATCTGTGGAGTTTGGAAGCCGGGTTGGCAGCCTTGGGCTCTTTGCCTGCTGGGCACCATGCACAGTGGGCTGCGGTGCACTGGGTGTTCTGGTGCCTTTCTATCGCGCCTATTATTGATTTTTGCTGTGATTTGTGGTGCATAGGTTTTTCTTTGAGATCAAACCGGACAGACTATCCTTTGGTCCGCATGGACATGGGTGATCCTTAAGTGCTTGTGATTCAGTCACCAGTTTATTAATGCGTAGTTTGCAATCGATGTTTAAGAAGCAAAGATTTTTCTTGTCAGTTGTAGGAAGTTAGGACACATAAACAACAACAAAAAAGATTAAACACGTTAACAAGAAGGAGAAAAAATATATACAGCTCTGTACTGCACCTATCAGCAGAGCTACTTTGACCTGTCTTACTTCACACAAAAGCCGTTCAATGGTGGACCGCGACCCCACAACGGGCTCCAGACCTTCGTCTATGAGCTAAATTGAACGTTTGGGCTCGTTAAACACCCACGCGAACACCTTGTCATTTTAAAAGTGAACAAGAAAGCAAGTCCACTGAGCAACATTTCTCCCTGTGCCTCTTTTTTCCTCCCATCTCTCTCTCTCTCTCTCCTCTTCCCCTGGAAACTAATAGGATCATTCTCATTCTGCTGGAGCCATTCAACAGTTACAAAATCACCATCTGTGTGTGTATTAACCTGAGCCTGTGGAGAGCTCGCCTAGGCAAGGTACGGCAGCTCCTCTAATGATTCTTAATCTTTTCTTTAATTAAATCGTGCAGCCAACCTGAAAAATCTATCTTAATGCAAATGAGCAGGGCCCCTTTTTGGCATTTGCTTACCATAATGCACTAATAAGGTTAATTTAATAAAAAAAATCTGTTCCAGTTTTTTAGAGATAATTGTATGTTTTCTTGAATCATTTTGTGCAGAGAGATGCTTGTTTTTGCGGGGGGATTGCCAATAGGAGGTGGGCAGGGGAAGCTACGTGTTGTGTGGTGTGGTGTCCCTATGTATGTGCATGTGTGCGTGTGTCACTGTGTGTCACTTCTGGGCTCGATTTAGCCGTGAAAAATAGAATTTTCAGGAGGTGAAAATGTATCGGACACACACAAGTGCTGCGTTATGCCCTACCGCCTTTTTACCTTTTTTTTCCCCATCAGCTTTCATTATAGACAAAAATAACAAAACAAAGGGATGGAAACCTCTGTAGGCCTTGTTTAGTTGGTCACTCATGATTGAGCAGAATATACACACACAACCACAAAATCACCTGCATAAAAAAAATGAAGAAAATAGCAGAAATATCCAACCGTGTGTCCAGAGACTCTCTGGATCACAAAGCATTACAAATTGAAAAACACTGACCTCGGATCTGCACTCTTCTCCATAATCGCTGTAAAAATGGATGTATTCTGATCCTAAAACAGCTTCCCTGACCCTCTCTGTGAATTTTGTAGCTACAGGGCTCCGTCCTCGCCTAACTTTGATTCGCCTACCCACAGTATATTTTATCTCCTATAAATGTGACAAATGCTTTGCTTATTTTATATTATCTATATGAATAATTCAGTGGTATCTTGGCTAAGGTGTGAACTAATATGAAAGCGTTGAATTATTAATCCCCTACGCGGTGCTGCGGTTCGGCCACGTGCAGACCAGAAGGGTAAACAGGAAGTTATTTTAGATCGGCTTCGAGACGGTCATGTAGCTCTAAGGCACAGGAGACGCATATGAGAATGAACTGAAATACTTAATGAAGTAATATAAGCTCAGGTTTAGATAATTTAATTTGTATCCTTATTAATATTTTGGACAGTTTGTTTCTCATTAAAAGTAGCCAACACAGAAGTTTCTAATCATTTAGGTCATCGGTCTAAAACTTTCACCGATTCGTTACAGGTTTGGACGAATATGATGTCTTCTGAGAAAGATTTAGATCTTCGCCTTCCTGTACTCATGAGATTGGCAAAAGAATGAAACTTGACCATGGAACTTCCTTTCTTAAAGATGACCAGGTTCACCGGTTTGACTTGACTCTTCAGTACAAATAGCCATACTGTACGTGTGAGTCTAAAAAACATGGTGTTCTTCAAACTGTAGTGTTGGAGAATCATTATTTCTGATGTGTGATCAGTGAAGAAATCCCCCTGATTACTCAGGGACTTCCACTGCTTCAGAATGACGGCTCATACCCTTAAGTGAGTTTCACGAAATCTGTGCCCCATGTCTCCCTTGATACCACTAACACTTTAGACTTTCCACTGTCTTGTTTGTTTGAGATCCTTTAGTGTGATCTGTACTTCCTAAGCCTGCCAAGGGTGACAGGGGTAAGATCCATGCTCAGGTGTAGGCCAAGAAATGAGTAATCCTGACTAGAAATTTCCATTTCTTTTGAACACGACAGAATGAGACACTTCAGGGTAGAGGGGGAAGCTTTGGACATAGTAATAGACCTGGTGAACAGCACCAAGACTGAAGGTCTCGTGTCAGTGTTAAAGATCATGAGAACTTTTGTTTGTTTGGATTTTGACTCACATGATTTCTGAAGATGCCCCAAATATCTTTAAGAAGTTTCCAAAGATAATTACTCACCCTGAGGTGACAAATGTAGAAATCTGTTGATTTTTGTGGATAAAAGCTCAATTGGTCCCTTTCTGTCGTTTTTCTGTTGTCATATCATTATATGATAAGGAAGCCCTTGCTACTAGAATTTAGGAATTTAAGAGAAATTTGAGGAGAAACTTGGTTAAATGTTTTGTTAAATGGACTAAAGTTAACTTTATTTTTAAACAGGTTGGATTATTGAGTTATAAATGAGATCAAAAATGGCACATTGATGATTATTTGTGGCTCTAGCAGTAAAAACATCCATTCATCAGTAAGTACTAAAGTGTCTAACCCAGTCATGACTAATAAGTACGTTCTCAATGAGTGGTCCCAGCTGAAGCTGAAGTTTCAGGCCAGGCGGTGATTTTGGCTTCCAGAAATGACGGGATCTCAACACTTTTCCCAGGCTGTAAACGCTTTCCGAAATGTTTCTGCAGATGCTGTGAAACGGATCGCTTTGTAACTCAACGCGCATGAGGCCGCCCATCCCTCCGATGCTTAAGTGTCCTCAGGAGACAGCGTGGTGGAGCGGGGTGCTAAGTTTTCATCTGAGGAGGAAAAAAAAAAGAGACAAGAGGTGGATGAAAAAAATAGAAATGTTTTTCACGTGAAACCCAGTGACTTCCCAGTTCTACTTCACCCAAGCTGATCCTGAATAGCTCCCCTGAGAGTGTGTTTACGACGTAATTTACTCTCGTGCGCTGTCTGGAAACAACTGCTTCATCTTCAGCACCCTGTCAAAGACTACTCATTTGACAAATGCTCCTTTTTCTTTCCACAGCCAAAATAAATCTATGGAACAACAGAATCTTGAAGAAAAAAAGAAGTTCTCATTTAGCCAGGCTTAAAGACGACAAAGGCAAGGTGTGGTGTGTATTAATTAACCCTCCTGAGATGGTTTGGAATGCACATCATGGAGTTACCCAATGGTCTCCCAAACTCGCGCTAGCTTGTCACAGGTGTTGCGTTATATTAATGCTTCAGAGCTCCAAGAATGACGTCCTTCCTTAACAAGATGAAGAAGTGCTGTAATTTGAAGACTTGTGTTGTGCAGGGAAATGGCTATTTTGCAGGAAATGTAGTGAAAAAAGAGCAGGGCTGCCCAAGCTGAGACAGAGCCATTCATCAGGCTCCTCAAACACACACAGATCATTATAGCGTGGGAATGTACTTACCGAACACCTCGTATTCACTCCCATACAGCCCATGAACTATTACTCTGCAAAGCGATGTTGAAAATGACCTCAGAAATGTGGAACATTTTACCCATGGGCTCCGGGACTCAGTGATAGCTACATGAGACTAGTAGATTACTGACACTTGAACCTTGCTCTGGAGTCTTTCAAGTTTTATTCGTTGTGCTTTGACGTACAGCAGCTTTCTCAGGTTTGTGCCCTGTGCAGGAATACTTATTCATGACAGACTTAAGATTAAGATTACTATGATAGCGCTTCGAATGACAGAACGATATACTAAAGCCAAACTGGACTCATTACAATACCATAATATCAAACATAGTGGTAATAAATCAGTGAAATGCAGTGAGTAATGGACTTCTTTTGTCCTCTGGCCATTTGTCCAGACTTGCAAAGATCTGGAAGGTCTCAGGAATGACAGAACTGGCTAAAAGACCATGTATCATTCTGTATGAGTGCATTCCAGGAATATGTTATTTCATGACCACCATCAGTTTTTTTTTTTTCCCCCAATCCAATTTTGTTGGATTATATCTCCCAACCCATTTCACAAGGAAGCCAAACAAATCTCAACCCAAAATGCAGAGACATAATGAAGTAGGCCATTGGACGAGTCTTAAGGAAAGTTGAAACCAGGTACATCCTCACCTTTATTTTTCTTGACAGCTTAGTGACCACTTCTAACAGGTCGTGGTAGTGCTTAAAGTTTTTCATCTTGTTAAGGAGGAAAAGGAGGGCATGGTGGCATAGTGGCTAGCACTTGCACCTTGCATCTCCAGGGTTGCAGGTTCGATTCCTGTCTTGAGTCATGTAGTTTGCATGTTCTCCCCATGCTTGGTGTGTTTCCTTTGGGTACTCCGGTTTCTTCCCATAGTTCAAAGACATGCAGGTTAGGCTAATTGGTGTTCCAAAATTGCCGGTAGTGTGTGAGTGTATGTGCCTTGCAGTGGATTATCATCTGGTCCAGGGTGTCTCCAGGGGTCCGTTCTTCATACGTCGCTTGACACATCCGAGATGAATTGACACATCTCAGATCAGATCGATCTGGCTAAGTTGGTTCTTCGAGGACACCTGTTGTTGATGACTAGTATAGCTGGATTGAGTTGTCTAGGATTATTGCGCGTTCGTGCGTTGGTTTAAAAGGTGATATGCATCGACAGTA